>JAJOOS010033431.1:0-11811 GCA_029582725.1 Solanum chiquidenum | reverse complement strand
GACCTCTTTTCTCCTCTTAGCGTTCTAATTCTTCTAAGTTTGATTAATGATTTGACTTAGGTAAGTTCTAGTTATGTTTCTAGGCTTAAACTGACTAAAACCTCATGATTTAGGGTCTAAATGACGTATCTTAGGGGTTAAACGAAAAAGGAAAAGACCAAAAGACCCCTGACTTAACTACTGTCAATCGACAGATTGGACTGACGGGCCGTCAATCAATCGACGGTCCGTAGATTGGGTTCGTCGATCAAGTCTGCCCAACATGGCTTCACTAAAACGAGCATAACTTTTCACTCGGAGGTCGAATTTTAGCAAACTCGATGGCGTTGGAAAGAGGATTCAATTATCTATCATATAATAGGTCATGGGACACATAATTACTTTTTAGCTAAAAGTTATGACCATCTGAAGTTGACCCAATCACAATTTTCCATCTAACTGGCTATTACCCTCACCTACGGTCAAACCTACGGACCGTGGATCGAATGACGGTCCGTGCTGGTCGACCGTAGTTCATGTGAGAGGCTAGGTAAAATAATCTAGATCCACGGTCACAAACCACGGACCGTGGTCTGACCTACGCACCGTAGGTCTGTCCGTGGGTCGAGACTTAGCCAATTTCTGAGCTTGGTTTGGAGAGGGGTTGCAGTGGTGAACCACGTCCGTGGATGGCAACTGTGGGTTGCACATGCAACTTCTCAAAGTCTGCATTTTTTGTCTATCTAGGATACGGGGTGTTACATTGATATTGTATATGTTCGGTGTATGCATGTTTATTATGATGTAATGACTTATGTATGGTGCACTTAATGGGATAGCCGTGTGATCCTACCAGTACATTGTGGTTATGTACTGATACTGCACTTTCTCTTGCTTTGTTGAGTACAGGACATCTTCAGGAAGCTATTGACAGACCTTGTCTAGAAACAGACCTCGTTTAGAAGATCAGCGATCGCCGATCAAATTCAAGGGTGAGCCAGTTCTTCCAGACTGCCTTGAGTTCTCCTTTTGTTTAGTCCATATTTTCGTACTTAGTCTAATTCTTTAGATAGTTCTCTTGTTTAGTTTGGGTTGTACCCATTTCCTTAGACTTATGGCTCATTGTCAGAGTTTTGGTATATTGACTTTCAGGTTCTAGACGTTATTTTTTCGCATTTGTTTTGTTAGACTTTTGGAGTTTATGGGAACTCTATTCCTTTTTATTAGCATTTAAATCTACTTCCGTATCTTTAAATGCTTAGTTCGAGGTTAGTTGGTTAGTAGTTTTGGTTCTCCCATCGGAGGGTTAGTGTGGGTGTCAATCACGACGGTCTGGGTCGTGACATTTAGAGTCTGTTTGGTTTGACTTATAAGTTGGTCAAACCTTCTTTTAAGTTATTTTTAGCTATTGAGAGTGTTTGAAAAAATTAAAAATAACTTAAAATAAGTTTAAAATGACCTTAAAAAAGTTAAAAGTTAAAAGTAGGTATTCCCTTACTTTTCATTTTTTAACAAGAAAATACATAATTACCCAGTAAGACCAATTTTGAAAAAAAAGACACTTGAACTTTGGGGGTGGGGGTCCTATTACCCCCTTATTCTTATTTAGAATCAATTTATTATCCCATTACGTGCCTAAGTGACATGTAGAGTGTAGTTTACTCTCTGATAACGAGTTAGGTGAGCCAAAAAGTAAATAAATATTTATTTAAGCATTTATTTAATTAGAAATGTTAGTTTTTTCTTTTATTTTTTTATTGTACTTTCTCAATTCTTTATTTTTGCTATGTTCTTTTGCATAACTCAAAAGAAACAACTACCTTTTCTCTATCTTCTTCAATTTAGAAGACCCATTTACTTCACTCTTTTTTTCCTTGTCTTCTTGCTTTTGTTTTCTCCCTTTTCTTCTTCTATTCCTTCTTCTTCTTTTTTTCAAAAATTAATAATTGTGAACCTCCTTCGTTGATATTGTTCTTTTTAAAAAGATAAATAAATTGTTAAATAGTTCTTTAACATGTAAATAATGAAAATTTCTTCGATTGAGAATATTATAGAATTCCATTACCTCTATCGTAATGGAGTTCCATTGCATAATTGTTGTAATATTGGAAAGAAGATGGTAGATTGGAGGTGGTTATTAATTTATAATTTATAATTTGATAGTAATTTTATTTTTGATTTAACTATGATTTGATGATATAAATGGTGAACGATGGTATTCTAACAATGATTTGGTGGAGGCTACGTCGGAGGATTGGTGGCGATGGCCGCTATGTTGAGGACTGACGGTGATGGCGGCTACATCGAGAACTGGCAGCGAAGAAGAGAAGAGAAGTAGTGAAGAAAGAAGAAGAAACATAAAAAAAGAAAAGGAAAAAGAACATGCAGTTAATAAGAAAAAACAAAAATGAAATTAAAGATTAAAATTTAACACGTGACAGATAATAATTGGTGTGTGATTGCACTTTTTTTCTTGCAATTGAGGGTGGCTAAAAAGTGAGATATTTGCAACACGTTAAAATTGTTTAAGGGGGTACTAGTAGGGGTGTCAAAAGAATATGAAAAATCGACCGAATCGAATATAATTGTACCGAACCGATTTATATCATTTTCAATAAAACAACAGACTTTTATTTAAGTTTATAACCGTCCCGAACAATTGGGATGGTCTAGTTAATTTATAATAAAAAAATGAAAAAAATTCTCGAATCGAACCGAATAACCTTACATGTATGTAAATATATTTTATACATTTAACAATATGCTGAATTCAATATATAAATATATTTTATAATATTTTTCAAATATAAATATAACCTAGGTCCTAGATACCATAATAGATAATACTCCATCAAACAACAAAATCTATGTAAGCACTCCAATTAATGTCCAAGATTAAAAATACGGCAACAAGGTTTTACATTTTTAACATTTTGATGAAGAATTGAAGTGCTTATAACATACTTGTGAAAGAAATATTTTAATAATAATAAATTTTGAGGTGATACTTTAAAAGTACAAAAAAATTAAAAAATAACAGAATCGTACCGATACCGAAGAGAAACCGATATGATTGAGATGATTTTGAAAAAAAATAATCTAATTTTTCTTATACATTATAAAATACCCAAAAAATTAGGATGATATAATTAAAAAAAAAATAACCAATCAAATGAAACCCATAGGTACTAGGATCCCCGCAAAGTTCAAGTGTCTTTTTAAAAAAACATGTCTTACTTCAATAGGATAGTTATGTATTTTCTCTTAGAGCTTGTTTGAATTGACTTAAAAGTTGGTTAACCCTATTTATAAGTCATTTTTAGCTTTTGGAAGTGTTTGACAATATTAAAAATAGCTTAAAATAAGTTTAAAATGACTTTAAAAAAGTTATAAATAAAAAGTAGGTCTCCCCTCCTTTTTATTTTTTGATTTAAAAGTCATTTAAATTTGACTTTTTATTTTTTGACTTAAAAACTACTTTATTAAGCCAATTCAAACGAGTTTTAAAACTAATTTTTAGAAGCTATTTTTTTAAGTTTAACCAAACAGACTCTTGAAAATACAGTAGAAAGTACAACTGATTGAGTCTTGGATATATACTCTGTCGTTTGATTGGGAACAAATTATCCCAAGATTAGTTATTCTGGAGTTAGGTATCCTGAGATAACTTATCCACCATGTATATGAGATAACTTATCCATCACTATGATATAAATGATGAAATAAGTTATCCTAAACATGACAACAAAACAAGATACAAATTTTTTATTCCATCACTCTTTTCTTATTCTATCACTATTTATTTTTATACCTCTATCCAAACGACCTCTCTAATATATAGAGAAGATAATATGTGACCTTGGTAACCAAAAAAAAAGAAAAAAAGAAAAAAAGGGTAACGAATATTTGATGAAATTTACCCCCAAATGACACAAATTTATCTTGTTTAATTAGCATCTCTGATCAATTTAAAGTGGATTGAAGTAGGAGTATTTGTGAAATTGACAGTTTTTTGGCTTGGGATTTCTCTGATACTTGGTCATCTTCTATAGCAGAAAAAAAATGGAAATGTCAAAAACTCTGGACGAGTTTAGAGTTGGGTCTGTACCCACTGTATTCTACATTCCAGATTTCATTACTGAGTCAGAACACCAGCACTTATTGAAAACTGTAAAATTCCTCTCTTTACTCCATCACTTTATCCTTTTCTCTTTTCATTTTCTTCACAAATTTCTATTGTTTCGTTTTTTTTTTTTTGTGTTCTAGATATACGATGCGCCAATTTCTAAATGGAAATCCTTGACAAACAGGAGATTGCAAAACTGGGGTATCTTCTTGTTTTTTTAATATGCTCTAGTTATTCCTCAATTGAAAAAAAAAAATGCTATTCAGACTTAATTCTTTTGTTTGGTTTGTATTGGTATATCCCATGGCAGGAGGCGTTGTGCATGAAAAAGGCCTTATAGCTCAAGACTGTGCGTACACATTCAACCCTTTTCTCTTGTCTCACTATTAACATTTGAATTCAATGTGAATTGCTTCTGACTTCAAATTTTGGGGTTACCAGTTTTGCTTATCAAAGTTGAACAAACCTAAGAAATTGTGCAGGTTGCCACAACCACTGTCATTAACTTCCATTTACTGACATTAAACAATTCTCAAGCAAATGTTCGCTTAATTTGTGAATGACATGCAAATTATTTGGAGTGTGATACTTCAGTAGGTTTAACATTTCAGGAGTACAACACGACACTTCTTTACATTTCGTATCCTACAAAAAGTTGAAATTGTAATTTTTAAAGGCATCAAAAATCATAACCTGAGGATTGAAATTTCTCAACACTTGACCAAAGAGAGCATTAAATTATGGAGGAAACATTCGTATTGTAAGAGGGAAGATGATGAAACGTATGAGAGTAGATAAAGCAAAGAGAGCATTGCAGTACTTCAAAGAGGGATATGGGCATACTGTTTTGAAGTTTGACCTTGGATTTCTTATATAGTTTTTAGGTTCAAAGCTGTATGTTTTCTAGACCAAACCTCGTGACCTTATAGTTTGTTAGGCCCTTTGTATCCAACAAGAGACTTCTTTTATATTTTTCAAATTTTCTGCTATTGAGTAGGCATGCGCATAAGAGAAATAGGCTATATAGAGTATTATTTTTTATCAATCTCGTTTCAATATGGCCATAAAAACAACCACAAGATTATCAAAGGAAAACATAGAAGTCTAGGAGATTAAGAGAAGATGGAACTTTGTAGTATAGAATCCAAAAGAACCTTCAAACGATTGATAAATCATGCCCAAAATGAGTCCCAATGTTTTACAGTTTTACCTTTAAAAAGCCATAACATTGACCAGAAAGTCCCTTAGTGAATATTTTCCCATGGATTGCCTATGACACATTGTGCATAGGTCCAATGCGTTGTGTCTAAGCCTAGTGGGTGAGTTGGTGTAACTTCTATGCATGAATTTGGTGCAGTGGTTGTCAGTTTGATAGAGTTGGTCATAAATCTTAAGATAGAAGTACATTAACAGATATATATGTTAATTTTTTGATGATGTAAGAAGTGTATTAATAACAAAGCATCCCGAGGATGCAAGATTTACAAAAGTAGGGATAGTCAGCTCTAGAAAGGGCAAAAATAAAACCTATCTCAATACAAGAGAGCTAACAAAATCCAAGTATTGTTCAGGGTTATACAAAGGAGTAAGGTTAATCCAACTTTGACAGAGTATGTACCATCCATGCTGTTACTCCATTTGAGCATGTCATTTTTCAGGGGGTTGACAGCATTAGAATGTAATCTTCCATAAGTGCTGCAAGTTCTTCAAACTCCCAATCATTCTGGTTCCATCTCAGTCTAGGGCACCAAGTATGCCCCTCTCAATTCTGCAAAACAGTGGAAAGGTTCCTTCTTAGTCTAGGGCACCAAGTATGCCCCTCCCAATTTTGTGAAACAGTGGAATCGGGATTGGAGGCAATAGAGAATATCATAGGGTAGAGCTCCTTCAATAGATTCTGACCAAGCCAAGGGTCATCCAGAAGAGGATATGGTTCCCTTGCCTATATGTACAGTTGTTAGAAGTGAAGTCAGTCCACAATTTCCTGATTTCTTTCCACAATCCACAACCATGAGGTAATCTACTTGTGTTGGTAACCCAATGGCTATCATGTCCATATTTAGCTTGGACCACTTCTTTCCAAAGTCCCATGCCCTCTTGATTATACCTCCAATGCCATTTCAAGAGCATGCTTTTGGTATGGAATGCCAGGTCCTTTTTATCCCATTTCACCAAGTTATTTTTGGATAGTAACCTTATCCCATTTCACCAAGTGAAGCTTGTGGGACTCGTTATTGCCATCCCACAAGAATAAGCACCTAATGCTATCAAGCTTCTGTAATATTTCATCTGGTGCAGGGAATAAGGACATGAAATAAGTCGGAAAGTTGTCTAACACTCTGTTAATCAAAGTAATTCTGCCTCCAAGAGAGAGAAATTGTTGTTGCATTGTGGCCAACCTTTTCTCAAACACTCTGTTAATCAAAGTAATTCTGCCTCCATGAGTCTGCTACTTGATATTTTGGTGAAAAGGCAACTCATTTTCTTGGAGTTCTATTTTCTTGTTCCATTTGAACAACCTAAAAGGGGACCCTGAGGTATCTGTTTCATTATTGAATTTAGTGGCTTTTTTACCCCTTTGTAGTAGATGTTACTCTATATGATGATCGGGTTATAAGTCAGCTGTATTCGTCTAATCATTTTAGGTATTTGTAATAACTAACTATTCATCTTTGCGATGGAGATGTCTTTACATTCCATATCGCTCGATTGAATATCCTAGTAATGTAAACAATTTTTGTTAAATATTTAATATTATATAGAATAAAGACCTGTTAAACCTTGTCTTCTGCTCCAAATTCACTTTTGAACTCAACTCTTTGTCATGTTGAACCTTCTCTTTCAGCCAAACTCTTCCTCAGTCAAAGATTATCTAATAATTATAAAACTTCAGCACAAAGGCAGTACTGGTTGCCATATTTACTGAACAAAGTGACAGAAAAAATCAGTGTCTCCTTGATACTACTTACAAGGATTTCTACAAAGATTCTTAAACTTCTATCTAGATGCAAAATTATCTGTGAATATTTCTTTACATCAAAAATGAAAAAGTAAGACGCAATTCAACTTTATCTTCTGGGTTGAACTGAATCTATTTTCATAACATCTTACATTTCTTTCCTTCCAAGTGGTTCACCATGTGCATGCAAGTTTTATTTCCATCTCTTCTTCTGTTTGGTACCTCACCTCAAGCTGCTCCAACATGCCAATAATTCACTAGTCAGCCTTGGCATTGTCCGTCTAATGCCTTTCATGCTTAAGAAAATTTGCCAAAGCTGGTAAGTGATTACACAGTGAATAAACAGTTGGCTGTTGCTTTCCGACTCCTGTCTACAAAGATAGCATTTTGAACATAGTTGATATTCCCTTCTCTTCAAGTTTTCTCGAGTCAGGCAGGATCCTTAAGCTACCAACCAAAGAAAACAAGCTACTCCCTCTGTCCCAATTTATGTGATGGTGTATGACTTGACACAGTTTAATCATGAAAGGAAAACTTTTGAAACATATGGTCTAAATTAAGCCATAGATATTTGTGTGGCTGTAAATCATCTCATTAAGAGTAAAAATGTGAAGTTCGACGTTAAATTGTTACTAAATATAGAAAGGTGTCATACTTTTTAGTACGGGCTAAAAGTAAAAGAGTGTCACATAATCGAGACAGGGAGTGTACCTTGTATGGAATTTTTAACTTTCCATATATGTTTCCAGGGACACAATGTAGGTTGTTGACTAGTATGGAATAGATCATCATAAGATGATTGACTGTGTATACTTCTTTCCTGTGCTTCGGCCTACCAGCTTGTCCTCTTTTTCGTCAAAGCCTTTTGAATTTCTCTAGGACAGAGATAAACTCTTCAACTCTTTTATTTCCCAATTATGTAGCAGTCTTCTAAAATTCAAGTGCCAACCCCAAAAGCTGGATTTAATGTTGCATCTTGTTGCTGACTTAAACTTAAGATATCTGGAAACAGGATCTTTAAAGACTGCTACACCGAGCTAGTTATCTTTTCAAAAAGATGTTCTTCCATTTGCCACTTTGATACAGGTATTTATTTTGAAAGAGGATCATAAACCTTTTATTATTCTCCATACACTTCTGTGGACCTATAGAAGTTTGTAGAAGCATCAAATCTGGTGGTCTGAAACATAGGAAAGCCTTGATCTCCTTTGTAAATCTCTCTCTCGAACTCGTGACCCAAACTACATTGACTGGGTTAACTATTTGTTGAGCCGCTGCTATTGGCTGCGGAGCTAACACAAGTGCTGGCAATGGGGTCTGTAAGCCTGGTGCAAACTGTTGCACTGGTGTATGAGTAGCTGGAATCTGTCCACCCACTGTATACTGTGTATGTTAAGTAGCTGGAAGCACTATCCCATCCAGATGCGGAATAATAATCTCTAACTCTGATACTGTCCCCTCACTGATAACTCTAGTGTACTGCAACTGAGACTCCCCAGTTTATGTCCTGGAAATCTCCCTTTGCTGGAAGCTCGAATGGTGCATGTCTAGTGTTTGGGGGTCCACCTCTATCCCTGACTGCTGACTGTGTTGGAGCCATCCTCGTGACCAGGCTCTGCCCCTACTGTACCACGTGTTGCTGGTGCACCGCAGCCCCTTGCCTGGCAGATGTGAATGAACGTTTCCTAACCATCAATTCAAGAAAGAAGAGAAGGATTATTTCCTTGATCAATGCTATAGCACGATAACAATCAGAAAGAAGGAAAACTTTTCCTAAAATGCTCGTGTAGCCTCCTGTTTATAGATATGGAGCTCTAAGGATCCATAAATAACTTTCTCAAAAAAAAGGGAAAAGGCATAAATTCCCCCTTGAACTTGTCCTGAAAAGTCAGTTACACGGTTAAACTATCATAGTGACCTCTTACACACCTATAATATTCAAAAGTGAATTTTCTTACCCCCTAAAACTGACGTGGCAAAAAAAAATAGGCGCGTCAGTTTGAAATTAAAGCAAAAAAAAGTTAGAATCCTCCACCCCCACCCCCACACCTTTTCTTCTTCACACCCCACCCATTGTCATCTTCTTCTTCATTCTTTATTTTCATCACACTTTTTTATTTTTTTATCACAATCTTAAAGCACAATTATTTTTTTTGATTCGCAAATAGGTTAATTCTCATGGATTTGTTAGTGAAATAACTGTGTTTTATCTAGAAAAGTTCTGGTTGATTGCTTCTATCTTTTAAATTTTTTGACTTTCTTAAAGAAATTTTGGTTGTTAATCAATTTTTGGGTTTGGTGGTGATAGCAACTTTATGATGGGTGGTGGGTGACAAAAATTAAAAAAGGTAATTGAGGATGGTGAAGAAGAAAAAAATTGATATTAATATTGGTGGTGGTGATATTTGGTGTTGGGTGATAAAGAAGAAGAAGAAGAATTGAAAGAAATATAGTGGTGGTAAAGAACAAAATCAATAGTGAAGGTGGCCGGATATGATTTGTACAATGAAATGAGAATTGAAATGGGTGGGATTTAGTAATGAAGAAGATATAGTTATTAGAGAAAATTAAAATAATTAATTAGGGATTAATTAGAGTAAAATATAGTTAACAAAAGAAAAGTTAATTAATAAAGAAAACAAAACAAAAAATAATAATTCATGACATGGCGCTGATGTAGCGCTGATGTGGCAGCGAGTGTAATACACCACATAATGTGAGAGTGGTGTTACACGTCTCAGGGTGGCAATAAATTCACTTTTGAGTAGTAAGGATGTGTAATAGGTTACTATGATAGTTTAAGCTTGTAACTGACTTTTCGGGACAAGTTCGAGGGAATCTATGCATCCATAATTAAGACTACTAGATACTGCTCCATGACTCCAACAAATTTGAGATGCTAGGCTTTGATATGAAGTTCGTCACAACTCAAATTGAGGACTTAGACGTGACAGGGCACCCTACAAGTCACTACCCTTGCCTGGTGAACCCTCTATCAATATATGCTCATAATTGTGAAATAAATATGATAGAAGAGATATAACAACAGTCTAGCATAACGTAAATGCAGAAATAAGTACAATATCTGATATAGTGCAAAACCCATATTACCCAAAGAAAAGAGACTAAGTTGGAGCTACTAGTATTTGAGTACAAAGTATTAGACATAGATCGAAAGTAAAGTCAATATTCAAGCTACTGGCAGAAAGACTTAAGAGAGTTATCCGTAATTTTATTTCTCCTAATCAGAATGCTTTTATCAAATGAGTCAAATTACTGACGCTGCAATGGTAACTTATGAAAGCCTTGACAATTTGATGAGAAGGAAGAAAAGTGGGTGGCCTGTAAGATGGATTTAGAAAAAGTATAAGTCAATTGGCATTGCCTATTGAATCTTCGAAGCTGATGAACTTTGGTGAGAAATGGATAGAATGGATCAGATTCTGATATCAACTGTGAGATTCGTCTTCTTAATTAATGGTGACCCTTAAGGTTTTTTCAACTCTTATTGAGGCCTGAGACTGGGATCCCTTGTCTCCTTATCTATTTGTTCTAGTAATGGAAATTCTCAGTATAATGTTAAGGAAAACAAAAAACTTTTGGTTAAGGGGTCTAAAGATAGGCAGAAAAGATCAGGAAGGTATGATGCTTAATCATATCTTTTATGCAGATGATTCTCTTTTATTCTGTGAGGCTGATAGAGATCAAATTTTGTATTTGAGAGGAGTCCTTTTGTTCTTTGAGGCAGTTACTGGCCTAAGAGTATCATTTTTAGTATTAATGGTGATTACTGTGTTGAAGAGGTTGCAGACATTCTGGGCTGTGAAGTAGATAAATTTCCCACTATTTATTTGGGGTTCTATTAGGGGTGAAGAGAAAGGAAAAATCATCAGGCAAGTGGTTTGGGCTTGGGACTTCCATGTTGGAGGTCTCAAGTTAGAAACCCTTTGCCAGCGAAAGGCAGCAAGGGGTTTGCCTTCTGGGTCGAGCTCGTCACACTGGGCTAGCCTAGTGCGGATTACTTCTCCTGTGTGGTTTGCGAGCTATTGAATAGGAGCGGAGCGGCTGCGGGTTTCCCTTGCATTAAAAAAGTGTGAAATGAAGTTTGACTCCTTGGAAAAACATTACTTATCTCTTGCTGGAGGCTTATCTTAATCAACAGTGTCTTGGATAGGATCCCAACATATACAATGTCCCTATTTAAACTGCATGTAGCAGTTGAAAAGAAATTGGATTCCATTAGAAGACAGTTTCTATAAGATGGGAATACAAACCAAAGGAGAACTCATTTGGTAAAGTGGCAGGTGGTTACTGGAGATGAGAAATAAGGGGGGTTTGGGAGTGAGGAATTTGAAGATAATAGTATATGTGTGTGAGGGGTGGGGGTGGGGGGGGGGGGTAAGGGAGGAAATTTGGCAAAAAATGCTAATGAAATAATTTGGGAGAATCTAGAGGAAAATAGGTGAAGAATGGGATGAGTTCGTACAACATACAAGGCTGGAGGTTGGCAATGATGCTAGAATTAAATTCTGGAGAGATACTTGGAGTGGAGATGAAAATTTTACGAGCACATTCTCCAATTTGCGTAGATTTGCTTTAAATAGAGAGGGTCACATTAAGGGAAAAAGAACAAATATACCCCCGAATTATTATAAATGGTATCTAAATACCCTTAGTTATACTATTAGGACACTGATATCCTTGCCGTCTAAATTTTAGGGTGTATATACCCTTTAGACTAATGGAG
>JAJOOS010033430.1:0-12934 GCA_029582725.1 Solanum chiquidenum | reverse complement strand
CCCCCCCCCCCCCCCCCCCCCCCCCCCCCCCCCCCCCCCCCCCCCCCCCCCCCCCCCCCCCCCCCCCCCCCCCCCCCCGAGTGAACGTACTTATTTTGGCATCGAAAGCTTTTACACGTGTGGTTCTTGGGGTTTTCTCTTTTGCTTCTTTTTTTGGTGTCTTGTTCTTTTTTTGAAAATTGACTATATGCCATTGATCTTTGTTGGGTGTTTGTGCTTTATCTATGTGCTTATTAACTTTGACTTAGGTGATTTTGAGAACGAACAATATTTTTTGATGTGGCCAATTCTTCTGCACTCTGTACACAACACTTCTTCCCCTTCGTAGATGACTTCTTAGAGATGATTTCCTATTATGATGTTTGTTTTAACTAGTGTACCCAGTGGTACTTGGATGCATATGCAATCATACCTCTCTCTTAGTGTGGTTGAGGTTCTTGTATCAATTTTTAAGAGAGCTCCTAGTTTCTTACCCTCTTTTTTATAGGATGGATTTATCATAGAATTTAATTGGAAGTTATGAAAGTTTGATCCATATTAAACTATGGATAAGTGTGGATTCCTTTAGGGTGAAGTTTGGTTCCCAATTTTTAACTGACAAGAAACTATCTAGGATGAACCAAGGTCCTCTGCCAAGACCTTTTTGCATTGTTTTTTTGCATTTGTGAACTTTTTTATGTAAAAGCCCCACCCCAAATCAATTAGGGTGAGACTCTCAGTAGGATTCCATAGCTTTATTAGCCTTTTTGAGGTATTGGTGAGTTATCTTCTTTCCTATCAATTTTATGACAACCGAGAATCTCCTGGGAAGATAAATCCTCTTTTCTCTTCTACGGAGAGATTTAATAAGTCTCCGGCTTCCTCTACATCTATCGTTACCTTTGAATTCCCCTAGGTGTTGACTTTCTTTTGTTGTGGGTAAAAGTGATTGATATCGGGTTGTTTGTTCAATAACACATATAGGAAAAAATATTTTTCGACAAGTCTTCTTGAATCTTTATTTATTCATTAGGGGATCCGGTGGTTCCGGAGTTCAAAGGTAGGGGACGTTGTGTTAGAGTTAGGTGGCATGATTGTCGTCTCTCCTACAGATCTTTCTCATAGAGAGTTCACTAGAAAGTCACGGTTGAAATATGACTGTGAATCACTAATTTCACTTGACTTTTATTAATTATTTGTTTAGTTTACTTAAGAAATTAAGATATTTTTTTTTTGAATTTGACAATGTATGATTTTCAGGTGAGGGTGAGCTCAACACCGTCACAAGTAAAAACAGTCTCCCGAATAATATAAATGATACTCTAAAGGACAATAACATTGATAGCGGCTCAAAACTTTCCATAAGAGTTGAAAAGGATGAAAATTACTACCCTTTGAAGCGAGGGAAACCAAGGAAAACAAAAAATCGCTCCATTATTGACATATATAAGGTAATTATATTCATACATTACACATATATATTTAATTTTCATGTAATATTACTTAAAGAATAGTTATAATTAAGGTTTTTCTGACAAATTTTTAGTTTTGTTTAACAATAGCTATTATTCTTTCACCCCTTTTAGCATTTATGTATTTTACAAAATTGGACAACACAAAATATTGTTTTAAATTATTTTAATCAACTGATGAAGTTCTCTTTCATTTCGCAGCGTAACAATAGACTCTCACCACATAAGGATGAATATAACGGGAGTCGCTTGAATACTTTAGAGAACACAAAATCTGAAGTACACATCGAAGACAAAAGAGGAAAGGATCAAGAGGGAACTTTTGAGGAGATAATACCTAATAAGCAAAAAGATATTAATGGTACATCATTATTAATAGAATCTACATGTTACAGTTGATTTATAGTGTTAATTATTTTATTCTTTATTTGATTGTACTTGATTTTCAGGTGAGTCTGAAAGTATCGGTGAATATACCCTAGCGAATAATTTGAATCGTACAATGGATAATAATGTTGACAATACAAATGATGAAAAAGATGAGGAAATATCAAGGAAAGAGGAGTATGATCCCATTATAGTCATTTGCAAGGTAATTTTTTATCACATATGTCTATTTACATGAAATTTTAATGAACACGCCTATTACATTTCACAATATATGTTTCTCTCTTTGATCACTTATAAAAGTAACAATGTATACTTGCAGTTGTTACATAATGAGATGTTTGAAAAATGCAACGGAAGCAACATAAGAAAGGATCAAAATAATTCTTTCGAGGAGGAACTACCAGACCAACAACAACAACAACAAGAAAATATCAACTCTTTGGTTGACACTTGCGAGGTAGTTGTTCATCACTTATGTCTATTTACATGAGTTTTCACTAAGTACGCTCATTGTACTCCACGGTGTATTTTTCTATCTCCAAGCATTTATAAAATAAATAATGTGGATGAATTTATAGGAGGTAGAAAATGAGATATTTGAAGAACCCAATAGAAGAAACATAAGAAATGATCAAAATAATTCTTTCGAGGAGGAGCTACTAGGCCAACAACAACAAGAAGAAAATATCAATTCTTTGGTTGACACTTGCGAGGTAATTGATCATCACTTATATCTATTTACATTCAATTCTTTGGTTGACACTTGCGAGGTAATTGATCATCACTTATATCTATTTACATGAGCTTTTCATTAAAAACGTTCATTGTACTCCATAACATATTTTTCTCTTCAAGTATTTATAAAGAAATAAAGTGGATTTACAGGTGGTAGAAAATGAGATATTCAAAGAACCCAATGGAAGCAACATAAAAAATGATCAAAAGGATTCTTTTGAGGAGGAGCTACCCGAGCAACAACAACAAGATATCAATGGTACTTAAGAAATTTTATATCTTACAAACTAAACTTATGTTAATTATTTTACTTTGTAATTCAAAAGTAGAAAGGAGTCATAAATTATGAATAAATGAGTGCAAGGTAATTGAAATCCTTAGATCAAAATGGCACACAACATAGTGATAGCCTAAAATACAGTCATTAGATTGAAGCTGTAGTCCCAATTTTTGAACTTATAATTTATTTCACGTATATCATGCAATCTCACATATATTTTTCAGGTGACTTAGAGCCTAACAAAGTTACATGTGAAGCTATTTTAAATGACAATATTATCAATTGTGGCTCAAAACTTTTGACAAGAGATGAAAAAGATGGAAATTATCGTGTCACACAAGGAATACCCAGAACTACAAAATTTCGTTGTATCAATAACCTCTATAAGGTAATTCACATAACCTTATGTCCATCTTACTTAGTAACATAAAATATTTTTCAATAAGTTTTTAGTACTTTCAAATAGTTTACTTTTTCTTTACTTTTGGTTATTATATAATTGACAAATAAGAGAAATTATTAAATTTATTTTGATTATCTCATCACATTTCCTTGCATTTTACAGTGTGCTGAAAGATTATCATCAGTTGAAGCTCAATTTAATTGGAATCTTCCAACTATAGAAGATTCAAATATGCATCACTTAGAAAGAGCAGATTCAAGCATCAAAATAAATAAATCAAATGTTATCCGTAAGAGAAAACAGAGAGACAACAAAATCTACAATGGAAAAAAGGATGCTTCGACTTCGTCCCCCAGCTTCAAGATTGCATTTTAATCATTTCTTTGCATTCTATCTCCAAGATTGTCTTTTAATAATTTCTTTGAATTTTGAATTTTATCATTTCATTTTCAACTTTAAATTTAAATCGCCTTTATAAACTTGTTATTTACTTCTTCGATTCTTCTTTATCAACTATCCTTTAGGTTTATTTTCAATATTCATTAACGAGAAAGGTGTGATCTCGCTCAATTAAATAAATTACATTCAAATTGGAATTTATTTACCCTAAATTCATTAGGAAAGTCATTTTCTGCATTTTAATGAACTTATTTTCTTAGAAAAATATTTGACCAACCAAGCATGAAAATAGAAAAATATTATTGCCTGTATCTAAATGTCATTGCTAACTCTCAAACTACCCTCAAAAAAAGTTCACAGAGTAAGTGGTCGTCGTCAATTATAAATATCCAATTAAGAGTCTAGGTCGAATCTTACGGAGAGTGATATAGTGTAGGGAATTCTATCAAGAAATTTGGAATGTAAATCAATTCATTTGCAGTAGTAAGAACAATGGGTGGATGATTCCACAAAATTTACGAAAATGATTTTCGTATCAAGAATCACAATTAAACTGAGATTTCAGAAATTTATTTAAGTAACAAATAATCTAGGGGTGTGGGGATTGGAAATAGATGACATATAGGGGTAATGTCACGACCCGAGTCTACACCCTAGTTTAGACACAGTACCTAGGACCATGAATGATCCTGAGCTAACCCTTAACTTACCATATCAGGCATATCATATAAACTATTGCAGAAACGGAAACATATGCTTAGTAAACAATTCAATAAACTCCATGAGACTATATTACTAAGGTCTGAATAAAGACTCTACTACTTTAGAATGAAAATATAAGTCTGCAGGGACATGGCCCCCAACTACCTCAAAACAAAAGACAACATAAGGCAAAGAATTGACAGTCTAAAACAACGGAGTCCCCGAATTAAGAGGGCTCACCAAAAGTTAATTGGAAGTGCTGCAACCTCATTAGCCACAAATCTAAGTGTGAATACTAAAATCTACATCATTAAAAGATGTAGCGCATAGAAATGTATGCATCAGTACGTGGAATGTACTAAGTAAGTAAGGAGGACACTAGCATAATCATTTAAGGAATTGTGAACAAGACGGTGCAATAAAACTTCAAAGATCATATGTATAGTAAAAAGTGTTGAAGAGAAAACAATTGGTGTCCATAATCAAATATTATAAAAATATCTTTTCAAAAGTACATATACTATAGTTGAGTATTTTTCAGTAGTCTTGCATAATAATATACATCACATAGCATACTTCAAATGAACCATATAGACCTAAAAACATATCTTGAAATTTGCATAATTGGGGAGTTTCTTATAACCGACATACACCATGCGAGCTCATGATGTCCCAACAGGAGGGCTGCCCTATACCTTGCCAGGTATTAGACCATATTATATTTATGTGGACCCACTAGTCTGATCCTCTCAGGGTCAAAAGGTCAACTAACAAAGCGGTGAACATAATCCTATATTGGCGTATAGTAATGGGACTTGAGTTTTCTAAACCTGCATCCTCTCGGTACTAAATAGTCCTCCCAAAATAACATATATTCATATAATGCTCATAGGTATGAAAACCATGTATCATCTTGAATCATATATGAGGCTAAGCTCAAAAATCGTATCTTAAAGTAACATGTATTTAGGTTGTAATTCATATCATGCTTGTTTTCATGCTTACAATATATAAAGGTTTGAATGACCATAAAATCATGCTAAAAATCAGTACCATAAGATTTCAAAATCAAAGTGAAAAAATAAAAACAAGAATTTATGAAGAAAGATCATAATTTCATAAAATGCCCTAGCTTTGCTTCTAACAATCTTATCAAATTCTTGAGAATCAAAATACTTTAGGCATGAGAGCGAAGGAATACTCTCATTGAAGTCTTACATACCTTAACTTTGAAGTTTGAGGATGAATCATGATTGAAATATCTAAAGTTCTTGTAGGTATTTTTCCTTGAAGCATTGGGAAGGAAAGAGAAGGAGAAAAGTTTATCGTAACTTATCAAATTTGAATGAATACTAGTTTTTGGAGAGGTTATTGGAAGTAGATTGGGGTTTTTGGATGATGAAATGACTAAAACACCCCTCATAGAATGTGAAAAGAAGAGAAAACCAAAAGAATTTTTGGGAGCGTGCGCGGCCGCACAATTGAAGCCTTGACCGTGCGGCACTTGACGCACACCTAGCAGTAGCACTGCCTTTGTCGCATCTTCGCACACTGAACGTCCACTTCACGCGGTGGATCATGCAAAATATGTAGTGCCTAGTAAAATGGTCATAACTTTTAGCACATAAGAAGTAAGGCTTCATGACCTTTCATTTTCTTGGTATTATGCCTCAAAACTGTTCATATACTAGAAGTCCCTTATAACGTTAGTTCACATCTAATATACTTTTCACACTTAAGAATTGATCTCAACACATATACCTACAATTATAAATCATAGATTTTGAGCCTATACGCATATGAAGGATGGTTTGAATCTTTACTTTGAACTTGTGGGGCATTATAATATCTCCCCCTTGGGATATTCATCCTCGAATGAAGATCAAAACTAGAATAGAAATGTAAATAGAGTAAGCTATGATTTCTTTGGGCTATTTGAGCTATAGAATACTTAAAAATATTTTTTTTCCAACAATAAAGGTCTAGCAATCAACAATAAAGAATTTAGAAGCACGAGCTAAACACATAAAAACTAGCATAGACCAGAACAACACAAACTAGGTAGTGGACTTAGCCTCTATTGGCCTCTGTTAGACTTAAAAAGAGAACTCTTATAACATTCTAGGGAAGGAATAATAGAAATAATTAATGTGAGACACTGACAAAGATTCATAAAGTATGAACAATATAGATTGAACATCAACCACACACCATCTGAAGTTACTTTACATGGAAATGAGGAAAGAATAACTCTACTATGACCTAAGCGACACGAATGCTGGATTTTAAACTTATCAACACTTCACAACTACACTTATCCTCTTGAATAATATCCTTCATCAGGTGCAACTTGTAACCCTCACAAGGATACATGTGTCTACTTCTATTCAAGTCTGAGTCTAACCATATGCTCTCAAAATGTTCAAGCCTAATCTGTACTCACAAATTGTTACACATAAGATGAACATACTAATCCTATATTTCTATAGGAAATTTCATCCCTAGAATACAACATCTTCTTACCACACTATCCAACTAACCTCAAGTTCAAATAAACAAGCTACTAGTGCATAATGCATTTATTCATATGTTATAAACATAATATTAAAGCCTATCACGATGACCACTTCTTGGACTTCAAGGTAAACAATTCATCTAATAGTCTCTAGCTTTCCTAGCGTCTTTATAAGCTGAAATTTTCAAGGGTTACTACTAAGAGACACACCGAGACTTTTTAGCTAACTATTTCACACAATAGATCTTTGATATCCCTCCACTTTTATAGCCGTATCTAAAAAAAACATACCCTGATCTTCGCAATAAGAGAAAAACTACCTTCTCATCTTAAATCATCATTTAACTATTATCAATATTGTAACACCTCAAATTTAAAAAAAGGCTAGAAAGGGACAAACGAGCAATTCCATGAACCCAAAATGGACCATGAACCCTTCATGGCACCCTAGACGGGATGTGTAGGGGTCCACAACCCGTTAAAGGCATTGTGACACCATCTAGGACTGCCCCTCGGCAGGACGATGTCCTAGACGACCCATGGTGACTTGGAAGGCCCGTCTAGCGGTCCTTACAAGTCATGCAGATAGTGAGGTTTCATCAAAGGTCAATGTGAAGGGCCACATACGCCTAGACGGTCCGTGAAGCTTCACACGAACCGTGAAGTCCTCCGTGAAAGAGACTTATCTAACATTGAATTTTGGGTCAACATCAAACAGTCATATCTTTCAGTACAAAATGAATTAGGTGGCACATGACCTTCTAGACTGGCCATGATGCTCTAGATGGCCCGTGAAGCCCCTCATGAGAGGAACTTTGTTAGCTTTAAGTCACGGTCATTTTAGTCTTTTCTCAATTGTTTTAACCCAATAATATATCATTTAACCTCTACCCTAGGCCTTATATAAACAATTTTACCCCCAAATCCCCAATTCAATACACTCTTAAATTCCCAAAAGTTGATAAAGTTCATCCTCTCAAATATTTCTCTCTCTAAGGAAGAAGAAGAAGTCCTGGATTTCAAGATAAAGTCTATAATTCACCATTTGCTTGAGGGCTTTGAACTCCAAGGTATTATAGTCTTCACTTATGGAGCTCTTTCTTCCATAGGGTTCCTAAAATCCGTAATTTTTTAAAGTTAAACACCCCAATCAAATTAGGGTTTTATTCAATTGTCATGGGTTCCCTTCAATGTTGATACAATTGATTGATTTATGTCTCTATATGCATGAATTCAAGAAATTACATGTTTTAAGTTGAATCCCCCATGAACCCATACACGACCCCTCATTTCTAGACTATGATGATATGATGTGGGTTTTGAAATATGAAAGGTGAATTTATGAAGATATATATGTTCTTTATGAAATTGATGTAAAATGATTTAAGTTGCTTTGAGAGTAAAGCATCAATGTTGTTGTTGTTTTTGTGAAAGGATTTTTCACATACTACTCAATACATGAATGTGAAAGGGTTTTCTCACACAAGGATTCTTAAGGTGAAAGATTTTCTCAACTAAAATTTGAATCAAGTAGGTGCTATTCTAATGATACCTAGATTGTATCGGCTACTTGATGTATCTTCCATGGATGATAAGACAAGCGGTGATTACCCATGTCTCTTAATGATAAAGCAAGTAAAGACCAATGATTTTTCCGTGGGATTTATGCTTAGCACTGAGAGGATACTGAGATGGAAGCTCTCCTGTAGTTTGAGACCGGCTTTTTAGTAGCAATCTCCTTATCCTATAAACTATGTACCACCATAGGTTGTCTTAGATAGAAATTAGCTAGTGGAACCACGTAAACTAGAAGTTATAGTTCTTACCTTGGCAAGTAAGGACATCTCTTTTCAGTATGGGATATACACCAGATTCCATGTTATAGCTCACATGGTTTATATGTCGGTTAATGGATAATTCCCACAATAATGAACTAAGGTTACTTCTAGAAGTATCGCACAAGTGTTTTAAAGATGTTTAGCTTGCATTGACCATGATTATGATTTATGTTTTCTAACCTTTTTATCTTATGATTTAGCTTGGTCATTGCATGTCATGAAAAGTACTTTTAGCATGATTTTATTAATCTTATACATTGCTATCATACTTGGTATACTCTTTGTTCTAACACATAGTCTTTCCTACATTGTGTCACTAATGTAGGGTCCGACGCTCTTATTCCACATCCTCATGGCTAGTGATTACCTTAGTAACTTTTGAAGATTGGTGAGTTCTCATGTTACGAGGACCGATCTCTTTATTGCTTATTGTCTTTACTTCTCGGATATTATATGTGATGTGTGGGTTACATCCCAATCACTTTTGATGTAATAGTTGGCTTTGAGACTAGGTTAGACTTCTGCTTTATTTTGTCAAACTCTTTGATATAAAACTGCCTTGGAACTCTCTTTAAATTCGATTATCTTGTATGATACATGCTAATGGGCTTGTGTAGGGGCCTCTCGGGGTCCTATACGCCATGTCACGTCCAGGGTGTAGTTTAGGCCGTGACAATGATGGCATTTAATGTCTATAAAATCAATTCATTACGATTAAATTAAACATGAAGAACATATTACATTCTTTTATACAATGAGTGATGATCTTTACCGACTATAAGTCAATGTAATGTGATGAATATAATCGTGAAGAATAGAGAATCGTTTAGATTGTGTAATACAGTGAGTTTTTCTATTTCCCAGCTTTAAATTCAATTCATTTTATCATTTTCGGTGTGATTAGACTATATTAGTTTATAATATATTATTTATAAACTGAAGAAGGGTCTAAAATACTCTTAAAGTATCATAATTGGTACAAAAATACCCCTCGTTTACCTTTTGGCCTCAAAATACCCTTGGGGTTAACCTTTAGGGACCTATAATGTCATTTTCACAAACGGACTACATAGTATATATAAATAACTATTTCATTTATTACACGACATTATGTAATTGGTTGAAAAGTTAATTAGTTAAAACTTAAATTATCTTACCCAAACTCGGATCCACCCGACTAAAACTAACCGACCCACCCTTTCTAAACCCATTACCATACTTTATTAACCCAATTCTTAAAGAAAATCTTAAACCCTAAACCCTTGGGGTTTAAAGTTTTATTTAGAAAAAGGTTAAGAAAGAATGGGTAATGGGTTTAGAAAGAGTGGGTTGGTCAGTTTTAGTCAGGTGGATCTGGGTTTGGGTAGGATAATTTAAGTTTTTATTAATTAACTTTTCAACCAATTACATAATGACATGTAATAAATTAAATTGTTAATTATAAGGACTAAGTAGTCAATTTGCAAAAATGGCATTATAGGTCCCTAAAGGTTAACCCCAAGGGTATTTTGAGGCCAAAGGTAAACGAGGGGTATTTTTGTACCAATTTTGATACTTTAAGGGTATTTTAGACCCTTCTCCATTTATAAATTAAGTAGTTTTATTCATTAAATAACTGAGTCAAAAAGTTATAAAACAAACATGTTTGGTGATTCTAAATGAATGTTATTGCCATGTAAATGGTCAAACGTCAAATAACTAGTCAGTAGGTCCTGCGTTCGAGTCTAGGCTAGGTCCCCTCCCCCCATTTTAGTTATAGAACTCTCTTTTTGCGTGAATTCAGAATTTTTTGAAATGTCTTTTTTTGGAAAAAAAATGCCCAAAAGTCTATTTTGATGAAGTTTAAATTTTTTAATATCACACAAGTATTGTTGGTTGTGCCTCAACCATATTATTTTGATTATTTTAAAAAATGATTT
Organism: Solanum chiquidenum; assembly: GCA_029582725.1. Lineage (NCBI taxonomy): Eukaryota > Viridiplantae > Streptophyta > Magnoliopsida > Solanales > Solanaceae > Solanum > Solanum chiquidenum. The sequence continues at coordinate 2,302 of JAJOOS010033430.1, read as the reverse complement.
TTGTCACACCCCGAGCTATCCACGAGACACGGGACTTGGGATCACAAGTGACCCCAGACTAACCCTGCTGGCATGACATGAGCATACTAAGAATAATAATCACTGATGCGGAAACTAATCATAAGTAAATCTGAAATGATGGGGAATACCCATATACGAAAACTTATTATATCAAATCTGAGAGTTTAATACAAAAGAAATATCAAACTCAAATACTAAGCTGAATCAAACTATGTCTGAAAATAGCCTCTAACTGACAAGAGGTGCTGGACATGCCCCAACTAAATCTAGCAAAACTGAAACTAAAAGACTGAAAACTGAAAGATAGCATGACTATTTTCCTCAAAGAATGAGTACTCACCACTGATGCTGCTGAACTGGAGATCGGGAACCGATCTAAGCATGATCTAGATGCTGAGAACCTGAACCTACATCACGAGAAGATGTAGTGCAGAGTATGCGTCAGTACTTGAAAGGTACTGATCATGTAGGATAGAGTAAAGCTGAAATAAACACATAACTAAACAAGCAATAAAGCAAGAGTATAATCTGAACATGATATAGATACTGAATACTGAGCTAACTGAATGCAATGACCAAATTTATAACATGCTGAGACTGAATACTAACTGTACTGAAATATGGTCAATGCAATGGAGTCTGACTGAACTATGGGAGCTACTAATAACCAATAATAAAACTACATGAGCTAAATGTGGAGTCCGATGTATACGCCCCATCGAGAGGACCCAATATACCCTGACGCAGGTATAGAGGCATGAATGGAGTGATCACTAAATGATGCCCACAAAGGGACTTATAACCTACGTGGCTCGTAGTTCTGGGACTATATGGGTGACTGACCCTAGTCCAACTCGGTATTATGCTACTCCTAATGGATTAAATGATTAACATATAATGACTGAATTTCTGTAATATACTAGATAGCTCAAAACTGACATGCAAACTGGGAATGCACATTAATATACTAATAATGACACATTTAAAACTGAGGCATGTATATCTGAAATACTGAAATATCTGACCTAGCATATGAAATTCAAGAACTAAGGAATTACATAGCTAGGGTTCTGAAATTGATGCTAGAAACCAAGTAATCACATGATAATTTGATTTGGAACATGTAAATAACTAATTCATGATAATCTGTAGAAATTCTAGAAACCCTAGGTCTAGTTAATAATAGGGAATCAAGAATCTGACTGAATTCTAGGGACTCAATGGGTGAAAGGAACCCACTAGTGAAATCCCACATACCTGGTGATGAATTCCACGTAGAAATCTTTCTATTTCGGGGATGGAACTGATGGAATCTTGCTGTTTTCTTGAACTAGGGTTCTTGACTTCTTTCTCCTCTTATCGTTCTAATTATTCTAAGTTCTGAAGAATGATTTGACATAGGTAAGTTTTAGTTATGTTTCTAGGCTAAATTTGACCAAAACCACGTAGTTTAGGGTTAAAACGACATAGTTTAGGGTTAAAACGACATAGTTTAGGGGTCCAAAGGAATAGGAAAAGACCAAAAGACCCCCTACTTAACTGCTGTCAGGGTCACCGATGGGATGGACTGACGGACCGTGGATTGACTGATGGTCCGTGCTGGTCGATCGTCAATCGCAACTCGTAGCTGAATTCTGGGGAATCGATCCACGGACCAAGACCACGGTCTGTGGCCTAGCCTACGGTTCGTAGGTCCGGCCGTGGGTCGTGCCTTAGACAATTTTTTTCTGGGGTTCTGGGGAGAGGCTACTGGTTTCCTGGGGTCTGATCCACGGACCAGGACCACGGACCGTGGCCTGGCCTACAGACCGTAGGTCTAGCCATGGGTCGACCCTCATAGGAAATTCTGGGGGTTATTGAGGGGAGGGTCGCAATTGCGAACCACAGACCACCAACACGGGTCGTGGGTCACCCTACGACAACTTCTGGAAATCTGCACAAAGGTCTGTTTTTGGATATGGGGTGTGACAATTTTATTTTCATAGTGACTTGTTTTTATTCCTTTAATTATTCATCATTAGTTAATTCAACGAGTTAAAATCTTTTAAGAAAAATTATACAGAAAAAAGCTCACCAAGATGAGTAAGTGTGAGCACACCTATAAATATTCTAAAATCCCTTGTTCTTCAATATTATTTTAAGGGATAATGCATAAGTACCCCCCTAGACTATGACCGAAATCCCAGAGACACACCTAAACTTAACTAGGGTCCTATTACCCCCCTAAACTAATTTAAAATGGAATAAATACACCACAAAAGCTGACATGGCATAGAGAGTG
>JAJOOS010033429.1:0-13938 GCA_029582725.1 Solanum chiquidenum | reverse complement strand
CTCTGGCAGGGTATATTGGGTCCTCTCGATGGGGCGTATACATCGGACTCCACATTTAGCTCATGTGGTTTTATTGTTGGTTATTAGTAGCTCCCACAGTTCAGTCAGACTCCATTGCATTGGCCATATTTTAGTACAGTTAGTATTCAGTCTCAGCATGTTATTAATTTGGTCATTGCATCAGTTAGATCAGTTCTCACCATTCAGTATTTACATCATGTTCAGATTATTTCATTGCTTTATTGCTTTGTTCAGTTATATGTTATTTCAGTTTTACTCTATCCTGCATTCTCAGTACCTTTCAAGTACTGACGCATACGTGCGCTACATCTTCTCGTGATGTAAGTTCAGGTTCTCAGCATCCAGATCATGCTTAGATCGGTTCCCGATCTTCAGTTCAGCAGCATCAGTGGTGAGTCCTCATTCTTCGAGGACCAGTGATATGTTTATCTTTATCGCTTTCAGTCTTTTAGTTTTTAGTTTTGCTGGATCTAGTTGGGACATGTCCCAACATTTCTAGTTGGTTTAGAGGCTTATTTCAGACATAGTTAGATTCAGCTTAGTATTGAGTTAATAACTTCTTTGTATTAAACTCATCAGGTTTCATATATCTCAGTTATAGTATATGGGTATTCCCCATATTTTCATTTTATTTATGATTTAACTTCCGCATCATTTTATTATCTTTAGTATGCTCATGATCATACCAGCAGGGTTAGCTTGGGATCACTTGTGGTCCTAGGTCTGGTGTCCGCGTCTTAGGGGTCGTCTCGGGGCGTGACAGACCTAATGGGTGAAAAGAACCTACTAGTGCGATCCCACATACCTGGTAACGAAATCTATGAAGGGCTGAACTTGAAGAAAATCTCTGCTTGTTCTTGGAAGAAATTGGTGACTTTTTGTCCTATTTTCATTCTAATTTCGATGGTCTTAGGAGAATGAGGGTTTTGAATAAGTCCTGACTAGATTATTAGTCATAGACTAAGCAAAATGACGTAGTTAAATACCCAATGCATAAGGAAAAGATCAAAATGACCCTGAACTTAAAGCTGACGAAGTGCCATCCACGAGGCCATTGTCCGACTGTCGATGTGACCATGACCCCTCAAGTGTGTCATGGTTCTTGGCCAGAGTCTACTGGTTCTTGGTACATCCATGCACAGTCCCTCCCACTGATCGTGTGAAGGACCACGGGTCATGAAGGCCACCACGGTTCTTTATTTTGGGCTAGGGACAAATGGGTCAGGTCGACGGACCAATCCAAAGCCCGTCAAAGGGACTACGGACCGTCAAGTGGGTTGTGGCTCCGCACTTGAACCCAGGTAGCTCTACCTCATTTCCATGAGCCACTCTACAACTTTTATGGGGATCCACAACCCGTGGAGGGCTCTATGGTCCACCACACTGGCCAGAGGGGGACAACAAGCAGGTCAGCGGGCCATGGTTCCTTTCACGGCCCGTGAACCTCTCTATGGTTCACTATTTTCTTTCTGTTGTTCAGTCTAAGATAAGTTCTGAGGTGTTACAATATCTCCCCCTTGGGAAAATTCCTCCTCAAATGAAGGCTAAGCAAGATGAGTACGGGGCGTAGGGAAATAATCCCTTTGTCATAACCCAAAAATGTAGGTGATGTCACTTGTCTTATTCCACCAACATAAGTTAGACAACAACCCAACCATTTTGATAAAGTGCAGAAATAAAATAAAAATAGAAGTTCAATAACAATTACTTATACGGAAAACAAGTTAACTTAACTAAATCCCCAAAATGTGGTTGTCACGTGCACAAGCCTCTAATGTAAATATTAGAATTGAAAGAAAATACGTAAGTCTCAAATGACGTTGTCTTTCAAGTAAAAAAATCATAAATAGGAGTAAGAAGGTCCGCTGAGATGACAAACAACTACCTCACAAATCTCCACGGGAAGCCTTGGAAAAGAAGAGAATAAAAGGTATCACAAAGATCCAAGCTCGTAACCTACAAAAATTTAGAAGCAAGGGGTGAGTACCAAAACACACGGTACTCAGGAAGTAAACTTCAAAACACAAGCTTAGGGAATAGAATACGGGTACGCCTTACACCCCGTCCGAACCTCCATAACTACAACCTGTGAAAAAACAGTCCAACCTAACAGTTCACAGTTTACATAGCACACATCTCAACAACAATACTCTAACAAATTACATATCCTCAACAACAAACTCAATATTCATCAATCACAACTTCCATAGAAAGGCACTCATAAGATCAACAAAACACAAGACCAAGTTCATCAATGATAAAAATAGTCAATGTAATGAAATGTAATGTGAAGTATAATGATGCATGTCTTACCTAACGATACACACCTGTTGTCTCTCAGTCCGGGTCCCATAGGGGACATATTTGTCCATGCATCTGTCGCTGCGTGCGATACAGTCCTTGATAATAAAATCTGTTGCGGCGTGCAACATGTCCCTAGATAATAAAATACGTCACAGCGTGCGACACGTCCCTCAAATTATAGTATCTATCGCAGCGTGCAACACGTCCCTCGAAATATAGTATCCGTTGCGGTGCGCAACACGTCCATCGAAATGGTACATCCTCTTATCACATAACACTTATCACAACCATATCTCAGAGCCAATGGAAATAACATGTTCACACAAATAATGAGGAGATGGCCATTTTCATAACAATGCATAATTCATAACCACACAATCGTGATACAACATCAAAAATTAATCAATAACTTTTTCAAACCATTCTCAATACGTCACACACCAATAATTAATCACATTGCATTTTACTATCCCTTTTTAATTATTAGAACTATTCAATATGGACAAGTCAACCCATCACCAAGTGTAACACCCAGAAAATGAATAGGTGAAACTAGAGCCTAACATTTGAGTCTTAAAATTTTATGCATAATTGGAGGGAAAAAAAAAAAAAAAGAAGCCCAAAATTTGAAAGTATAAGTTCAAGAGAGGGTTCAAGGAAGGTGAAAGGCATCACTGCCCTTACAAGCTCCCTTGAACTTAAATAGCCCCAAATATTTGACCAAGTATAAGTTCAAGTGAGGGTTCAAGGAAGGTAAATGACCCAAAAATTTGACTAAGTATAAATTCAAGTGAGGGTTCAAGGAAGGTGAAAGTCATCAATGCCCAAGCTCCCTTGAACTTTGCCTTAAGTTTTTTTTGGCAAGTCCATGTGGGCAAGGGGTAATTTTGTAAATATTATTTTTAAGTCCTATTTTTAAATGGGCATATTTTATATTAGTTTTAAATAAATATATAACGTATTTTTAGTCATTAAACACCCAATCAAAAACATTTTTCACAAAGACCTAAATCAAAATCAAAAGTTCATCTTCCTCACAATATTCCACTCTCTAAAAACCCAAGAAGAAGAAGAGTAAAATTGAAGCTTGGGGTGCAAGAATTCAAGAGTTTTTCATCTAATTCTTCAAGTATTCATCATCAAGGTATGGTAGTTTTCATATTTGGGTAGATTCCACCCAAAGATTCCTTTCAAAACTTGATTTTCAAACTTTCAATTTTCCCCTAATTAAGGGTTTTTTGGTTCGAACACATGGGTTCTCTTTAAAAGTGATTTCAATGGTTGAATTATGTTGGGTTATTATTGAATTGATGATTTATTATTTAATTTTGGTGAAATTTCCTCAAGAACCCATGTATCACCTCTATTGCTAAATTGTGATGTTAATTGAATTAATTGATTTTAGAAGCATGTAAATGTGTCTTGTATGAATTTATTCAATCAATTATTTCAATGGTTTAATTATGTTGGGTTATGATTGAATTGATGATTTATGGTTGAATTTTGGTGAAATTCCCCCAAGAACCCATGGATATTGGATCCCCTCTATTACTAAATTATGATCTTAATTGAATTGATTGATTTTAGAAGCATGTAAATGAGTCTTGTATGAATTAATTGAATTGATTGAATTATGTAACTACCCATATCGAATGTAAAAATTCTAGATGTTGGGTTGAATGTGATGCATTACTCTTGATGGGTAAATTATGAGAATTTGTACATGAATTTTATGCATGTGCTTCAAGATTTATGTTGAGAATGAAGATTCTATGACTATGGTGTAATTGTGGTATTGATTGGAAAGGTTATTCTCCCCTATACCCTTACACATTATTATGTATGAATTAATCACGACTACAATGCAATTGTGTTATTATTGTAAGGTTATTCTCAATTATGCACTTATGAATGATGATGATAGAATGTGAAATGTTTATTAAATCTAATGTCACATCTTGGATTGGTAGGCTTAAGGCATCCTCTCCTTGTGTGAATGAAAGTAATGTCGAATAATGTACCTTGAATTGGTAGGCTTAGATATCCTCTTCTTGTGTTACTAATGTATCTTGACTTACTGAACTTTCAATCGGTAGACCTAATGTTGGTAGCCCTTTCATAAATGAATGATGAAGTATTCTAGGCTATGTCTTGAACCGGTAGACCTAATGGTGGTAGCCCTTCATGATGAGTCTAGAAACTAATGTGATGACAAACCTTGGATCAGTAGACCTAATGTTGGTATCCCTTTTATGTGTGAAATGATGAACCTTGAATCGGTAGACCTAATGGTGGTGGCCCTTTCTTGAGGATTCAATGAGCTATCCTAATAATGTACCTTAAATTGGTAGACCTAATAGTGGTGGCCCTTTTATGTGTAAATGTACTTTGAGTCGGTAGAACTAATGGTGGTAGCTCTCTCAAGTACAATAATTTTAATGTGAATGAACTACTCTATAGGAATGGAGGCTAAGTACCGAGTGGATATGGTAAGATGGAAGCTCTCCCTACTTTAGGTCGGGTTTCAATGAACATCTTTCTTATCCCATAACTATGTGCCCGCATAGGTTATTAGTAGCTAGTGTATCCACCTAAGCTAAAATATTACCGGCTCTACCTTAGGCAAGTAGACCACCTCTTTTCGGTGTGGGGGCAAGACACCGGATTCCATGATTTTCTCACGTGGTCTATGTCGGTTAATGCTTATTCCCATCATGTGAGATACGTGTTATGGTTACTCAAGAGGTTCTATGAAGTGTAGGTGGTAGTATGGGATGCCATTCATGCATTGCACGAGTAGGATTTGAGAGGGCTATGGTGTGATTCTCCAATGTCTTAATGTCTAATGAATGCAGGTGGTTTTAATAAAGCTAATGAGAATGTTAACCTAAATGCTTAATGTAATGATGCATGCTTTACTTGGAAATGTTAATATGAGTTACTTTCCTTGTCATGACTTATGAAATGTTTATGTTCCTTATGCATGAATATGAAGAATGGTAAGTCATCTTTGGTGGACTCAAAGTGTTACTTAGTATGAATGGTAGTATGAGATGTCATTCTTACATTGCACAAGTATAGCTTACGGTTGTTAAGGTGATGGTTTAAAGATGTTGAAATGAATTATGTGATGATTATGTTGAATCTTATGCCTCTTTTAATAAAGTTCATGTTGTTTCTCAAAAAATGGCATATAACATGGTTTTGAACAAAAATGTCCTTTTTAAGCATGGTTTTTGCATGGTTATCATACTTAGTACATTTTGTGTGCTAACCCATACTTCTACATTTTTAGAAAGTGTAGGGTTTGGAGACTTGATGTTTTATTCTAGAAAGATCGGTTTCTAAGGAGCATGGAGTTGAAGATTTGGTGAGTCCCTCATAGTGTCGAGGACAAACCCACCATTTCCTTTATGTTTTTTATTTATGCTTAGAGCTTTTGTATGGGCTATGATCCAAAGTTTTATTCAAAGTGTTGTAGATGGTTTAAAAAAAGTATAGAAAGACTTCCGCTTGCTTTTATGAAAAATGACTTCGATTTTAAAGAAAAGTTTTAAATTCTGCACTATTTTCCTATGCTCTTATGTTCAAGATATTCTATGAGGCTTGTATGAGGCTTCTCGGAGTCTTGTACGCCGTGTTACGTCCGGGGTGTAGGTTCGGATCGTGACACCAAGTCTCATTACTTGCAAACACATGCTACCATGAAATACACGAATCTATACACTTAACAAGGGTTTAGAAATCTACTTGCCTCAATTAATCAACAATTCACTCCGATACATAGCATTCTTGCACTTGGTCTTACTAGATCGGATACCCCAAGCAAGAACTTACTCATTTTTGCTCTTGGATCGGCAACGATGTAGGGAGCATACCTGTAGAGATAGGTGAACTTCAGCCCGTACTCTTGGACCGAGATTGATGTAATTTGAATTGCACCAAGGCTGCCATTCACTCAAAGTCAAGCTCGAGAACTTCAGAGAATGCAAGGTTTGTTTATGAAGTTAGAGGTCCTTGAGCTTCTGTTGATAGAAAATAATGGGTTCCATGCTTTAAAGATCGGTTGGGGAACTGAAGGGCAGGCAGTTGAAGAAACTTCCACTTTAGGCAAGAAGGAGCCATTCGGTGACTCGCCCAATGGCTCTAGCGAGGACCCCAACTCGCCAAAATTTATAGAAGGCTTCAAATGAAGGCTCACCTCACCGAACCAGTTGGCGACTCACCGACTTCTTTAGGCTAGAAAAACCCAGCTCGTCCTTTATGCTTTTTGGGCCACTTTTGGGCCTCTTATGTACTAATTGCCTAAAACTACAAATAGTTAGTTTGGGTACTCTTTTGAGGTAGATTATTTTGAATATTGATATTTTGAAACTCTTGTATGAGTGTTGAGACTTTGGTACAATCTTGGGTTGATTATTGCTTAGAAACGTTCGTAGCGAGGTGAATTTAATTCCCTTGAGGTCTTCGTAAGAGATTCGGTTCTTGACTCAGATTAATCAATCGAGGTCTTTAGGTTTGATTTACCTTTAGGTTGCTTTTGATTTTCTTATCTTGTGTCAAATCTATATTTATTTCTTGTCTTTAAATTCCGCATTTCTATTCATATTTCGTAGCGAGAATTAAATCAATTTATATCAGAGTCAATCTTAGATTCGTTCCTATGATTCTAGTCTTGGGTTTTGCTACAAAAAAAAGAGTACAAATCGGTTTTGAAGAAAACCCAAAAAAACTTTGTTGATTTGAGTCTTGTTTAAAGTTTCTAAAGCTAGATTAGTGTTCCCTAGCTTTATTTGAGTCTAAACCTGAGATTTGGTGAAGTTTGGAGTAGTATTGAAGATTCCACCATTATTGGTTGAAGAAGTTTGAAGAAGATGCAAATGGATTTTAACATCTGAAGGATTTGGCAAGGAATTGAAAGATAAAAAGTATTGGGGTTTGTTTCCTACATCAAGGAGAGCTTCTGTCTCAAATTTTGTGAAATTCCGAGCCAAAATTATTGAGGGTTTTATTTTCGGTCTTAATATTGTTCATAGTGTTCTTGAAGAACATTCAAATCATCAAGAAGAAGGAATCTACAAAAGGTGTGTTTTAATCCAAAAGGGGTTAGGAATAAAGGAAAAGGTACGGGGGGACTACAAAAGCACGAAATTCGGAGGTCTTCAAGGTGCATTCACTGGAACTTTCGGCGAGCCCAACTTTGCTCACCGAATTGACCCCAAATCACCGAATTGCCTTAACATGCTCTAAAATTTGGCGAGCTTCACTTCAACTTTGGAGAAAAAAATATTGAATTTGGAGTATCAAAATTCATTTTATTCCCCTAATCTCAGGTTCTAATTCCTTAGTTTCCTTTTCTTGATTCTCAATCGTTATGAAGATTCCTAAACTAATTTTCAACTCGTAATTGATCTACTTGTTGATTATTGGTTCTTGAATTCTCTTCTTTGTTAGTGCCATTTCTTTTCGTACTTTTATTCATTTCACTTCGTATTTAACATTTTGATTCAAGTCTGTTTTTGTTTAATCGATTCGTCCGTCTTTCTTGAAACAAGAATCCATTCCGGCCAAGAGTAGAAATTAACACTTTGTGATCAACTGAGTATAATCAATCTTCAACCTTAGCCGAGCCAATTTGAGAGGCAATCAAAGGTGTCTAAGCAGGAGTGATTGTGAGTTCATTTTACTAACGCTAACGTTGTTTATTATTTTTGTTGAGTTGTCTTATTGCTAGGTACAATGACAACCGAAAGTGAAACCCAACCACCTACGGGAGGGGTTACTTTGGAATCTATAATGGAGGAAATTCTTAATATGGGTTGGAGGATGTAGAACATGGAAGGAAATATTGCCACCATGAAAGGAGTGTGTCGAAGATGGATGATATAATGAACAATGTGGAGGGTCAAATTAACTTTACTAATTCCACCCCACAAGCTACTTTCTGTGCTTCCACAAGTGGGCACGACCACACAATTTCTCCTACTATCACACCTGGAGCCTTCCATCAAGCGTTCAACCCAACACCAATCCATTTCAATTCCAATATCCAAATTACCAATCAACCATTCCAATCCCAACTCAATCAAGAAACTCCACCAAACCAAAACCGACCTTACCAAGCACCACTAAACCAAAATCCACCCTACCAAATGACATAAACCTAACCAATTCTTGTAATAGAGGTGAGGAATGATGAGTACCGAGGGGAATACATGAAAAGGTATCATTTAGTACTTCAAGATGGACACCCTCAACCATGGACCAGATTGAAATCCCTTATGAGAGTCAAATATGTGCCGGAGAGGTATCACCAAGAGTTACTTGCTAAGTTGTACAACTTGAGGCAAGGAGGCAAAAGTGTTACGGCTTACTATAATGAGTTCCAAAATTTGATTTTGAAGCTACGATACACCGAGAATGAAGAGCATGCCGTTATTCGTTTCAGGGTAGGATTGAACAAGGAGATATATTCCGAGATGACTATTCACAAGTTTGCTAGATTGAATGACATCTTTGAAGCGGCCAATGAGGTAGTGTGGGAACTCAAAAAGGAGAAACTACCCAAGCACAAGGGTATTTCATCTTCAAATTCTTGGAGTAAGAACAATGGGGAGCTCAAACATCTTCGGGTTGGAACAAAAATAAGGATTTCAAGAAGCCTTATGAGAAGAAACCCTTTGAAGGAAACACTCTGAAATACCCACCAAGACAAAAAGGTAATAAGGACCCAACCAAATTTCCTAAAGGCATTCAATGTCACAATTGGAGAGGATGGGGTCATATGATGTGTGAATGTCCCTATTGGTTGAATGCCCTAGTTCAAGGAGGAGAATTGTATCTTGGTGAAAGGGTATATCAAGAAGAGGGTTGTGAAGAAGAAACCCAAGAAGAGGATCCCATGTTTGCTCAAATCTTCCAAGATTGTGAGGAATGAGAGAGGGAAAGGTGTCTTAGGGATATATCCTCTACTCCCTATTCTAAATTTGATAGAACTATATGTGAGGGAGGCACACAATAGGAGATTAATGCGTCATTTTGGTGTTGATAAAACAAGGGGAATTCTCGAGGAACAATTCTATTGGCCTGAGATACACAAAGATGTTGCTTGAAGTTGTAGCCAATGTATTGAATGTTGAAAAGCCAAGTCACGCCTCCTTCCCTATGGTTTATACACTCCACTCCCAAACCCTCAAAGACCTTGGCTTGTTATTTCAATGGATTTTTTTTTGGGTTTGCCAAGGATAAAAAGAGGTAGAGATAGCATCTTTGTTGTTGTTGATCGATTTTCAAAGATGGCTCATTTCATTCCATGTCATAAATGTGATGATGCTTCCAATGTGGCATCTTTGTATGTTAAAAATGTTTTTAAATTGCATGGAATTCCTCAAACCATCATAAGTGATAAGGACCCAACATTCCTTATTCAGTTTTGGAAAGAATTGTGGGGTAGACTTGGTACTAAGTAGTTGTTCTCAACTTCTTTTCACCCACAAACCGACGGCTAAACTGAAGTTGTGAATAGGACCTTGGGTTCTATGTTTCGTGTCGTGGTACATGGGAAGTTGGCCTCACGAGAGGAACATTTGTCTTTAGTTGAGTTTGCTTATAATCGAGTTATTCATAGAACTATTGGCATGACTCCATTTGAAGTGGTGTATGGTTTTAATCCCCCAACTCCTTTAGATCTCACTCCTCTTTCACAAGATGTTGTCTTAAGATTAGATCGGAGCAACAGAGCGGAACCCATGAAGAAACTTCATGAGAATGTGAGACTTCACCTAGAAAAGAAGAACCAAAGGTAGCCAAAATAGAGAACAAGGGTCGCAAGAGAATTGTACTAGAACCGGGTGAGTGAGTGTGGGTGCATTTTTGAAAGGAGCGATTTCCCACTCATCGGAAGACAAATTTGATACCAAGAGGTGATGGTCCATTTCAAGTGCTTGAAATACTCAATTACAATGCATATAAAATTGACCTTCCTCCGGAAAGTCAAGTTCATAACACCTTCAAGTTTTGCAACCTTTCTCCATTTTCAACTCTTGATGATGATGATCCATTGAATTTGAGGACAAATTATTTTCAAGAAGAAGAGAATGATGCAACTCGGATTGCATCAAGGCCGTTCACTCGAAGTCAAGCTCGAGACCTTCAGAGAATGCAAGGTTTTTTCATGAAATTAGAGGTCCTTAAGTTTGTGATGATGGAAAAGAAAGGGTTACATGCTTTGAAGATTGCTTAGGGAAGTCAAGGTAAGGCAGTAAAAGAAATTGCCACTTTAGGTGAGAAGGAGCCATTGGGTGACTCGCCCAATGGCTTACGCGAGGACCCCAACTCGCCAAAATTTATAGAAGGCTTCAAAGGAGGGGTCACCTCACCGAACTAGTTGGTGACTCACCGAGTTCCTTAGGCGAGCACGACCTAGCTCGCCCTTTATGCTTTTTGGGCCACTTTTTGGCCTCTTATGTAATAATTACCTAAAACTATAAATAGCTAGTTTGGGTCCTCTTTTAAGGTAGACTATTTTGAATATTGATATTTTGAAACACTTGCATGAGTGTGGAGAGCTTGGTACAAGCTTGGGTTGATTATTGTTTAGAAATGTCGGTTGCGAGGTGAATTTGATTCCCTCGAGGTCTTCGTAAGAGATTTCGGTGCTTGACTTGGATTAATCAATCGAGGTCTTTAGGTTTAGTATACCTTTAGGTTAATTTTTATTTCCTTTTCTTGTGTCAATCTATCTATCTTTATTTCTTGTCTTTAATCTCCGCATTTCTATCCGTATTTCATAGCGAGAATTATATCAGAACTTGAAACCTGCTTCAACTTCATAAATTCTTGTTCCTTAGCTTATCTCAACTTCCTTGGGAACAACCTGTCCAGAAAAGCTCTAGTAAAACAATCCTAAGTCACAGGAGCTGCATCCGCACTCCTGTTGTCTTTCCACTGATTGAACGAGATATGAACCATATCCTTAAGTTAGTAGGATTCCAGCTCTACCCTATCACTTCTAGTCACTTGCATCACCTCTAGGATCTTCTTAACTTTATCAATCAAGTTTTGTGGCTCCTCACCAACCTGTGACCCTAGAAACTCAGGCGAATTCATCTGAACAAAGTCTCAAACCCTACCTATAGTTGATCCCCCATTAGTGTTTGCAAGAACTGTGGCCTGCTGATTGTTACGATTGGCTACACTCTTAACCAAAAGCTGGATCGCATTCTGAAATTTTGCATTTGTAACCTTATTATTCAGGATTGGAGGAACTGGGTTAGCATTGCATGCATTAGCATTTTGGGCATTAGAATTTTGGGCATTAGCTCTATGATGAGGAATGATTTGAAACGTATAACGATGGATTAGAAGGGAGAAGTTGAATCATACCTCACACACGATAAGAATACCAAAGAAAGTGAAGTTTTTCTTAAATCACGTCGTAGCCTACCCCTCATAGGTGAGGCGCTCTTCACACTCAAGAAAGGGACTTTACTTAGTGCAACTTTCAGACACCTTAGGACTCTTGAACTTAATGCTCTGATACCAAGTGTGTCACGCCCCGAGGTTACCCCCTTGATGTAACACGGGACCAAGGATCACGAGTGACCCAAGCTAACCCTGAGTATGGCATATCTTAAGCATACTAAAAATAACTAAGTAAAGCATGAACTATGTTGAAGCTAAATCGAACGATATTTGAAGAGGGGAAAAACCCAACAAGTCTGAATATCAATTACATAAAAAAGAGTTTGTGATGACTGAAACAACCACTTAACAACTCGAGATGAATCTACTATTATGTTTTAAAAGCCTCTATTGAATTGATTTGCGTGTTTATGCCACCCAGCTAACTCTAACAAAACTAAAAGCTGGATACAAACACTAAAATAGAAACCATATCTATTTTTCTCAAAATATGAGGACTCACCACTAAAGCTGTTGAATGCGGATCGAGAAATGATCTATGCATGATCTGGATGCTGAGTGCCTAAACCTACGTCATGAAATGATGTAGCGCAAAGTATAAGTCAGTACTTGGAGTGTACTGAGCATACAAGATATAGATGTGCTAAGTTGAACAAAGTATATAGCTGAAAAATGCATAGCTGAACAATGATATAATTTGAACAAGAATATGGATATGTATTGAAGTATAAGTGAAAGATAAACCGAGTGCAATGACCAAATATTAATCACGAAGATAACATGTTGAAATGTATACTGAAGTAAATGTTGAAAACCTAGTCAATACACTAAGAGTCTAATGGTGGGAGATACTATTAACCGACATAAACCACGTGAGCTAAACGTGGAGTCCGATGTAAAAGCCCCATCGAGAGGACAAAATATACCTTGCCATGGGTATAAAGGCATAACTGTGGCGTGATCACTAATATTGATGCCTAATAGATGGGACTTATAATCCTATGCGGACACGTAGTTCTGGGACTATGAGGGTGCGATGAACCCTAGTCCAATTCGGTTCTAAATCAACTCCCAACTGAATACATGCTAAACTAAAATACACTAAATACTGAATAGCTCAAAATACTGACATGCTATTTAAGAATGCAACATTTATATACTAAGAATATGACATTCAAAATCTGGAGCATGATTTTCTGTGTAACTGACCTAGCAAGTATAATGCATGAACTAAGAGAATTTACACAAACTAGGGTTCTGAGTTTTATTCAAGGAATGATGCAACGTTTCCAAGAAAATATGTTAATTAGACTATTGATACTATAGCAATTGAAATCACAATAATTCCCCAAGATTTTACAAACCCTAAGTCTAAACAAGCTATGTAGAATCAAGGAATTGACTGACATCCAGGGACCTAATGGGTGAAAGGAACCCACTAGTGAAATCCCACATACCTGGTGAGTATAATTCATGAACTAAGAGAATTTACACAAACTAGAGTTCTGAGTTTTATTCAAGGAATTATGCAACGTTTCCAAGAAAATATGTTAATTAGACTATTGATACTATAGCAATTGAAATCACAATAATTCTCCAAGATTTTACAAACCCTAAGTCTAAACAAGCTATGTAGAATCAAGGAATTGACTGACATCCAGGGACCTAATGGGTGAAAGGAACCCACTAGTGAAATCCCACATACCTGGTGAGTATAATTCATGAACTAAGAGAATTTACACAAACTAGAGTTCTGAGTTTTATTCAAGGAATTATGCAACGTTTCCAAGAAAATATGTTAATTAGACTATTGATACTATAGCAATTGAAATCACAATAATTCTCCAAGATTTTACAAACCCTAAGTCTAAACAAGCTATGTAGAATCAAGGAATTGACTGACATCCAGGGACCTAATGGGTGAAAGGAACCCACTAGTGAAATCCCACATACCTGGTGAGTATAATTCATGAACTAAGAGAATTTACACAAACTAGAGTTCTGAGTTTTATTCAAGGAATTATGCAACGTTTCCAAGAAAATATGTTAATTAGACTATTGATACTATAGCAATTGAAATCACAATAATTCTCCAAGATTTTACAAACCCTAAGTCTAAACAAGCTATGTAGAATCAAGGAATTGACTGACATCCAGGGACCTAATGGGTGAAAGGAACCCACTAGTGAA
>JAJOOS010033428.1:0-10998 GCA_029582725.1 Solanum chiquidenum | reverse complement strand
TACATTTTAGGGTCATTAGCCCACTAAATTTTCTTATTAACCCAAGTTCATTACTCCATTATAACTATGAATCTTTGACCTCTTTTACTTTTGTTTTTCTGCCTAATTTTTCACTTCTCCTTTATTGTCTTGTTTATAAAAATAATGATCATGTAATGTTTTTTTGCTCGGATGAATCTTATGAATGTTGTATCTTGGCTATTATGTATTTGTTTTGTAAATATTCACTGAAGTATGTGTAATTCACTGAAGTATGTGTAATTCATGAATGAATTTATGTATGTATTGATGTCGTGTCCATCGGACATCAATGTTCGTATCCTTTCTAAGAGGAAATATTATCCGTTTTTTGGTTGAAGGGTCAACCCGTCCCAACCCGCGGCCCGCTTAAGGTTGGGTTGGGCTGCTATTTTATCGGCCCTTTAATTAAAAGGGCCAGCCCGTCCCAACCCATTTAACTCTCTAGCCCGTTAGGGTTGGGTTGGGTTGGGCCAGCCCATTTTGGCAGCTCTAATTGGGAATGGAAGCGAAGTTTGCTCTTGCTTGACCCTAATTAATATCTCATCAGTAATAGTTGACCCCACGTTAATCTTCTCTCTATTGATAATTTTACCAACTAACATAACTTGTGCTGAAGGATGGACTCATTCTGTGAAGGCATAATATTACTAATAATGAATCCAAACCAGATCGGGCCCCAACATTTAAGTCTTTTTCTCTATTCTCGAACCATCAGCCATCCAAGAGGGAGAGATGTTAGAGATGAGGGGTGCAAACTAACCTTTTAATGAATCAAGGTCATGTCACATCCGCAAGGTAAACACTCTCGGGATCATTCTCAAGAGTGTATAGAGTAGTGTTAATTTCACCCGCATGGCACTGTACCATCTTCCCACAATCCTCAACTTCATCTAATGGCTTCCACAGTGTGTCGTTTCTCTTCTTCGAAAAAGCTTGTGCATAGGCAATGTAAAACTCTCTCACCCAAGATGGAACATATGGATCAAGAGGCTTTGTAAACCCTTCAAGCTTCTGAAGTTTAATTATATCTCAGATCACATGGTGGTTACTCATGACACCATGTTGTTTGCTCTCCGGCGCCCTTGATCCTGCTAAGGACTCTTGGATAAATAATTAAGAGAACACGAGAAACATGAGCCAAAGTAGAAGAGGGTTGCACTAATTTTGACCTAATGTCCATTCTTTTCCTTGCAACCACCTTTTTAGGTTTCTTGCTACCACGCGTAGAGGAGGGTGGAGTGGTTGTTTGTGGGCCTCAGATGACTCATTAATAGTTACCCCCTATGTGTTTTCAATGGAGAAGGAGATTCCTATTAGATTTTATATCCAAAGTCACAACTCACTTTCCTTTTGTTCTAGCCATATCCCGCAAAGCACAATCATACATACATAGAATCGGTGAAAGTTAGTTTAAATCAAAATCCAAAAGAAAACACAGTTCTAAGATGTTCTGAGGCTCTTCTACTAGGAACGTGGTCCACCTAACAGGTTAGGCGAGCTTAGTTTAGCTAGTCGAAATGGATAGTACAAAATTATAAAGAACTCAGGCATATTGAGTGGAGTCAACTCCAGTTTGGTGATTCGCCTAGTGGTTTCGGTGGGCTAAGACAAGTCCACCAAAAGTGACAGTACAAAAATCTAAGGAACAAGCATAAAGGGTGATGTCCACTCCCACTTGGTGATATTCCAAGTGGGTTTTAGCAGACTAAGACAGGACCACCGAATGGAATAATACCCAAGTCACATATTCACTTAAGAAAGATGAGTTAGGGCTTACTCGGCGATTTTCCTAACTGCCTTGGAGAGCTAAGAAAAGCTCGCCGAACATGTAGTGTTCAGCCTAGTGCCTATTTTCACGAAAAAAAATCAACATAAGCAACAATACCCATTTTCTAATCAGATATACAATATACCCACATGTTTTTTCTACCCATAGGTACTCAAACTTCCCCCAATTATCACAACTTATTACTCAAAATGATGATTTACCCTTAAGAAAGTTAGCACTCCATCTATCATTGGGCAAAATCATGAGATCAGAGCAACATTCGGCTACGCAGACTTCACCCACATTATATTCAATAAAGACCCAGTATATATCATAACTCAATTTCAACATTTAACCAGAACAATCATTTTTACAATTTTCAAGCACAAACTCAAATATTTAACTCATGGGTACTACTCAATACGATCTATTTAGCACTATCCTATGAATTCAACCAACAAAAGCTTCAAATGGCCTTTAGCCCATATCACAAACCAAAAGTTTAAGTGCAAACAATGAGATATGAATCAAACACCAACCTCCAGTAGAAATAAAGCACAATAAATGAGAGAAGGTAGGGTTGAGTCGCAAATGCAAGCAAGCCAAAACAGTCTAAGTACTCAAAAAGCACACACACAAGGCATTCTCACTCTAAAATATGATATTAGAAGCTTAGGAAAGAAAAAGAGCTCAAAGATAGCAAAACTTTTCTTTTTGAAAATGAAAAGACCCTTGGCCTTTTATGTCAGGCACATTCGACAGGCTATGAGTAACGTTGTTGAGTGCATTCAGCGAATTGTCAAAGGAGTTGAAGCTTGCCGAAGAGACCTGAACAGATACAAAACCTGAAGGCTAATTTGGTGAACTCGATGTAGTCTGCATAGTGTACTTCAATGGATCACCATTTGGAGCTCTACTCACCTAAGTTGACAGTACACTTTTTTACTTTTTCCAGCTCAAAAAGCTGACAAAAATGAGTCCTCATAATGCCTTCGGCTGATCCTCGTTATGGTTTTGGCATAGCCTAATTTTTTCTTAGCAACACTTTGACATATTTTCAACCCGCACTCATAACACACGTTATTGAAAGCAATAAAACAAAATTAAAACTTGGGTTGCCTCCCTAGAAGTATCTTATTTAACGTCGTACCACAACATAGTTCTTAATTCCTCAATAATCATTTTTGGAATTTGGGATGGTGTCACTAGGTAATGTTCTATTTTGCCTCGGATTGAGATGGGTGGAGATCTGGCTCATTTGAGTCTCCAATTGTTTGATAGACACCGAATGAGAGGTCACAGTTTGAGATAAGGTGGAGAAAATATTTTTCAATTCTTTTAACACTTGTTGGACCCTACAACCTTGTTGAAGATCCTTGTGAGCATTTCCTCGAATCAATTTCATTGTAGAACAGCTGGTTCTTTCGGTCATGGACGATCATGGGGAGGAAAATACCTATATTATTCAACCTCCCTAGCTCTCTAATTTCCACCTCTCTAATCTTTCCACCCAGTATCTCTTTCGTTGTTCCAAACTTAGTTCCCACCTTGTCATTGGTAGTTTGAAAGAGAACACCCCATTTGGTTTCCTAGCTATTGTACTTCCTCATTGTATAATGCCTCAAACTGGGTATCCTATGGGTACTACCCACTATTTGTTCCAACCGCATTCACTGATTCAATCCACCTTCCATGCATGTTTAGACAACAAATCGAGTTGGGTCATCATTTTGGCCATGTTTACATCTTGCTCATGGTCCTTCTTAATTTATTCTTTGCTCATGCTTAGTTGTAGAGTATAGACTTGGTCTTTTCTAGTATGCCATGCTCGCTTAACTTCGGTCATGTCATCTAGAAATAATCATGCTACTTCATATGGTTGTCGCATTAATCTACCTTGGGCAAGTTGATCATCAACACCTTTATTGAATGAATCAAGGTTGTAATAGAAGTATTGCAGCAACAAATGGTCTGGAACACCATGTGTTGGACATTGCAAGAGTAATATCATGAACCACAACCATGTCTCATGTAGAAGTTCAGCTCTTATTCTTTTGATATTTTGGATTTGGTTCCTAAGTTAAACCATCTTCAAAGGGGGAAGAATCTCTCCAAGAAAGCTTCAGTCAACTCCTCCCAAGAAGTAATAGAGTAATTTGACAATTTTTCCGAACATCTTGTAGCTTCACCCGTCAAAGAGAACGAGAATAATCTTAACCTTATGGAATCTTGTGAGATGCTCTTGAACACAAATGACCCACACACATCCACAAAGTTCTGAAGGTGTTCATAAGGATCTTCATGAGCTAAGCCCCCGAACATTCCTCTTAATTGGAGCAATTCTAGCATTATTCTGATTACATGAAAAATTGTGCTTCTTGTTGTAGGAGGTAATTGGATGGCTCATATGGTTTGACTGATGTTCACATGCATATCATTCAAATCACTCGTATTATCATTTTTACCATAGTGACTATCATTGTCACTACCGTGGTCACTCATGTTTTAAACCTACAAATCAGCAAACCACAACACAGAGCAGCAATATACTACAACTAAACAAATTTACCAACAAATTCTCAAATAGAATTACTAGCCATCATTCCCCGACAATAGCGCCATTTGTTATAAAGCTCAAACTACTCTCTAAAAGAATCCAAAGAGTAAGCGATCGTCGTCAATTTAAATACCCAACTAAGAGTAGGAGTTGAATCCCACAGAGAATGATACAAGGCAGGGAATTCTACCAAGGAATTTAAAGTGTAAATCAATTCATTTGTAGAAATAATAATAAATGGTGAATGATTCCACCAAATTTACAAAAAAGGGTTTTGTTATCATGAGTCAAAATTAAACTCGGGATTTAAGAAATTCAAATAAGTAACAAGTAATCTATGGGTGAGGGGATTGGAAATAAATGTCACATAAAGGTGATTAGTGTTTCTCTACAGTGACGAACACTCATGGATAGGCTGGGTCATTTTCAATGACAATAATCTTCTTTTGATCTCATAGCATCAATTTATAGAATCTCCTTTCGGTCACATCTATGTGCATAACTAAATAACATTATACATTACACTAATATCTCTTTCGATGTAGAAATAGGGCAAATAAATCTGACCCATAATCTCTATTTTCAAGTAAATTACAGGCATCAAACCTAAATTAAAAGTATCGAACTAATTACCCACTCCAATTAATCTCTTTTGAGCATCAATCAAAGATCATAAATAGGAACCTTGATCCATAAGTTAACCTCATGTTAATTATCCTAAATCCATGTATGAACAACAACAAAACAGAGCATAACACAATACCCACTATATCAAATCAACACCCAACCCTATAATTTCACCCCTGGACATTGGGGTTTTAGCCACCCTTCACAAAGTGTAAAGAAATGATACCTTTCATTAAAGAAACAATGGATAACATGAAATTAAACTATTATAAGCAATACCCACTTTGAATATAACTTCAATTTGTCATTTTCAAGAGCAAAGTTGAAAACCCCAAAACTAAAAGTGTTCATCAAAGTAAAATGGTTTTCTCTCTAAAACTTTATAAAAAGTTTTTAGACTAGTCTCTCTAAAAGATTTAGATCTCTCTCTCAAAATTAGTTTTTCTCTTTCTCTCTCCTTTGGGATATTTATAGTATCCCAAAATTCAATGTCTGACTATTTTAGCGACGTTAGTTGGGCTCACCGAGAACAGTCAACAAAAACCCTATTGTCCACTACGATGATCCTGACCCTAACCTCGAACCCTGGTTGGAGGTGCTGCTAGTAGAGCTGGTGAAGTTGCATGTGGATCTGAAGTAATCCGCCTAAACAAAGGGAAATCTCTCGTAAAGTGATCCAACTCTCCACAATCAAAGTAACCTAGAGATTATCTTCTCTCAAAAGAACGGCCACCACAGCCTCAAGCACAAAGTTGGGACCCATAAATCTAACTAGAGACAACCGTAATGGATCAGATATTTTGATATTACATAATTGCTATCCAGGGCATGACACCCAGGCTAACCTTCTTTTGCTTGATATTCTTGACTTTGACTTGATTCTAGGCATGGACTGGTTATCTCTCTATTGTTCAGTCTTAGATTGTTTCTCTAAAACTGTTACCTTAGCCATGCCTGGTATTCTCCCGGTGGTGTTGCAGGGCTCCTCTACTAGCACACCGATTAGAGTTATCTCTTTTGTTCGGGCTGGATGCTAGTGGCAAGTGGGTGTCTCTCTTATCTAGCCTATATGCATGATGTGAGTACGAAGGTCCCTCATATTGATTGAGTTATAGCAGTTTGTTATTTTGTAGATATGTTCCCTACCAACCTACCTGGCCTACACCCAAAGTGTGATATTGATTTCCCTATTGATCTTGAATCGGGTACTCTGCCTATTTCTATTCCACCATATCAGATGGCACCTGTAAAGCTTAAAGATGTAACAACCCAGAAAAATTCGTAGATTGAACTAGAACCTAAACATAAGGTCAAAACCTATAAAATAATTTCTCCTAGGTTAGTAGACCATCTAAATATGTTATGGGGGTTTAGGAGTCAAGGCCTAGGTGAGGAGTGCCAAGCAAAAAGGGGAAAGCCAAGGTCGAAGGCCAAAGCTGCCCCAAACTTGGAGCTACTGCCTCAAACTCCACAGCTATCACAACAGCTCGTGGTCATGACCACGGCCAGTGGGAGGCTTCGTGGAGTTGCCTTGGCCAACGGAGGGGAGCCTCCAAGTGTCCTAGACACTGCCCCAACCTTCACGAGAGGGACCACGAGTCGTGGTCCACTTCACGACTCGTGAAGGTGGGCGTGAGACCCCCTTAGTTTTTTTAAGGAGTTGGAACATTTTTGAGGAGCTACTGCCTAAGTCACCACGGGCAGCTTGACGAACCATGGTTCACTTGACGATGGGGAGGGTGACTCATGAACATGCTCGTGCATGTGGAGGCAAGGCATGGAGGGCCTTGCCAAGGCCTGAAGACCACGACTCGTGGTCATCACCACGGATCGTGGGAGATCTCGTGGCCATGCCTTGGCCTCGTGGGAGGATGGAACACTTGAGGAGACTACTACCTCAACTCCATGGGTAGGACCCAGGTCGTGGTCCTCACCACGCCTCATGGAGTTGGTCGTGAGGCCTAGACCGGGGTCAATTAATGAAGGACCTTAGGGTCATTTCCTTTTTAATCCAATTTAAGTGGGGGTATTTTGGGTATTTTAGGGGTAAAATATATATTGGTTTTAAGTCTAAATTCACAAGTCTTGGTCATTATTCAAAAATATGCAATTGAAAATCTAAAACCTCCCACTTCTCTCAAAAATTCTCTCTCTAGACTCAAGAAGAAGAAGAAGAAGACATTGGAGCTAGGGTTGCTAGAGTTTGAAGGTTCTTCCCCAAATTTCTCAGAATTTCTTAGTTGAGGTATGGTTGATTTTCATCCTTGGGTAGCTATCACCTAAGGAGCCCCTTCAAATATGTTTTCAAGATATCAAATCCCCTAATTTCTATGGTTTTCATTCTATAACATGGGTCTTCTTTCCAAAACATTTTCATTGCTTAATTATGATTGTTTATGATGAATTATGAATATATTGATGGAGAATTGATGTTTATAATGAGAATTCACCATAGCCCCATGTGTTCCCCATGTTGATAAATCTTGAATTAATATTGTGGGTTGGATGATATTGTGAATGTGTCAATTGAATATGTTTATGTTGATTAAGCTATTGAATCATGAATTCCTTCTATATTATGTAGTAATTGTATATAGTTGGGTTGATTGTGATTCTAAGACCCTTGAAGGGCAAAGGTATGAAGGTTATGCCTCTTTATGGGAATTGTGTATGAGAACTCGAATTGCTTAGATAGTAGAGATTCTATATCTATTGTGTAGTGGTGGTATTGATGCAGGGTCCTCTCTCCCTATACCCTATACACTTTATTATGTATGTATGTATGTTTATGGTAACCTTGTTGTGTGATTTAAAGCACATCTTCATGATCACAATACGATTATAATGTGAAAGGTTTACTCACATGCTAGTGTTTCTAAAGTTAAAGGAGCATTCTCACCTAAGGAACCTATTAGCTATTATGATGATATTTTGGCATGAGTTCCTAATGAATGTTGTTATGAACTTAATTAAGGTCTAATTATGACTCTAAAAGGGAATAATGTGTAGCACCGAGAGGACATGAAAGTGAGATGGGGGGCTTTTACGTTTAGCAAGTCCGGCCTCCAAAGTATGATATCTCATGATATGGAAACCTTCTATGTTTAGCAAGTCCGGGTTTCTAGTAGCAATCTCCTTGTCCCATAATTATATGCCCACATAGGTCTTAGCTAGTGGATCCACTGATAAGCTATTATGTTAGTTCTACCTTAGGCAAGTAGAACACCTCTTTTAGGTGTGGGGGTAGAACACCGGATTCCATATAGCTCACATGGTCTATGTCGGTTATTGCTAGTCTTCCCTAAATAATATGAATATGAACTATGGTAAGGACATAGACTTTAACTAGGACTTCTTAAGGGGTACTACTTAGTGTGAGTGGGGGTATGGGACTTCACTTATACATTGCACAAGTAGACTCTAAGAGGCGTTGTGGTAAGATTCTCTTATATTATGATGATATGATGACTTATGAACTATGTAAGAAATAGTATGTACGAATGTTATGAATATGAATGTCTTCGCTTTTATGTATGCTTGCTATGACTATGGTAGGATAAGATATGTATGTTGTTAGTGGCCTAAATGTGATGCTACCTTTGCATTGCACTAGTGTTGTTTTGGGTTGCTTATATGTTGGGTTGGCTTATGTTTCTTCATAAATGTGAATAATGGTTTCTAAACTTGATAAAGGCATGTTTTCAACTAAAGGACACTTTTATACATGTTTTAAGGATTTTGTGCATGGCATCCATACTTAGTACAATTAATTGTGCCAACCCATATTTTCTACTTTACTTTGAGTGTAGGTTCTGGTAGTTGATACTTACTACTTCCTTGAAGGTGAAGATTGGGTCGACTATTCCCCCGGCATGGTGAGTCCTCAAGTTCGAGGACAAGTTGCTATTGCTTCTAGAGAATATACATAATTACCTCATCAAACGTAGGACCTTTTTTGAAAAAGACACCTTAAGTTTGCGGAGGTCCTATTACCGCACAGAACCATTTAAATCCACAATAAGTATGTCATTTTGACCCATTTTCATGGCAATTATGATTTCACACTAGAAAAGCACGTGAATGGGTAAAATTGTAGCCCCAAACCAATGGAAAACTGGCACATGGCATTGTTAAACCAAAGTGAAAAGAGTCCCACGTTTCTTCTTCCCTAAACCACCATTAATGGTTGTTGAGAGCTTTTCTCAACAGCAAAAAATGGTTTTTTACTACGCGAAGTGAATTTCTTTACTGTATACTCTATCATTCAGTTTTAGCAATCCATTTTAAGGTCTTTTATTAGAAAAATCTACTTAACAATGACATAATACTCGGTCAATTTAGCACCTAATTTACCTTTCAGCAAAGAAATTTGAACCCATTTCCGTTCATATAGTTTCCCAAAATCAAAAGTATCAAAGAATCTACTCGTACAAATTCAAAAAAATGTGAAATTCACTTATAGAACTCAAAGTTAGTCTTGATTTCGGAATACCCACAAAGCTAAAAAGGATTAAACTAATTTTTGGGGAAAAATTGAAATCAAACACTAAATAAACAACCAAAACACTAAAAAATAACACACAAAACTTACATAAATATATATTTACAAAGAAATCCAGAAAAAAAAATTATTTTGAAGTGAAGTAAATCGAAAGAATTCGGAAAAGGAATTGGAAACGATGAACATGAATTTTTCTAAAAAGGTTTAAGGGTTAAAATGTGAGTTGGTTAGAGTTTTACCCGACCCACTATTAAACAAGTAAGAAAAATATAAAAATATTATTTTATTTGGGGATGAAGCACACGCATGGATTATGAGATTGCAAATATTGTAAAAATAGTGTATATAAAATTGTTGGAAATGGTTGGATGGGGTAATAGGTACCCCGCAAACTTTAGGTGTCTACTTCAAGAAAGGGTACAAGTTTGATGGGGTAATTATGTATTTTCTCTTGGTTCTAGTCTCTAGTTTACTTCCTATGTTCTAGACTATATTGTATTTCCTATTTTTGAGACTTATTGATGTAGGGCTTTGACCCTATTTGTACTCTTATGTTTAGATGGTGATTGAAACAATGTCTAGTTCCTATTTTCCTCATATGAAGAAGTTGACTTCTATTGTAAAAGTTTTAAATTTTTCCATATTTTTCTATGTCTTTATGTGATAATGAAAGCTAAGGGCTTGTAGGAGACCCCTTCGTGGTCAATTACGCCATGTTACTCCTAGGGGATAACCCCGGGTCGTGACAAACTTGGTAATCAGAGCAAAAGGTTTAGAAAGATTCTAGGGTGATGTCTGAACCACATCTAGTAGAGTCTTGTTCATAAGTGTGAAGTGCACCACACTTATGAATGAGAGGCTATAAGATGCTTAGGAACTTTTCACTTCTTTGATTATTCATTAGTCGTGCCTTAGAGTTTTACTCTATGAAGTCCTTTTCCTAAACTTTTTCTTGTGCATATAGGAATATGAATACAAGAAGAACGGCCGCAAGAAGAGTGGAAGAGGAGATTGCTAATGATGATGAAGTTCCTCCCCAAGGTCCACGAGGGGCTCAAGTTCCTAAAACTCCTAATGAGGAGGGAGTTATGACCAATGTGGAGATAAGAACGGATCTCCAAACCTTAACTCATGCTCTAAAGGCTCAAGTCACTAGAGATGTTAGGGTCCAAGTGAACCCCAATGCAAGTACTACCACTTCAAGGAATAGGGATTTCACAAGATTGAATCCCCCTACATTCTATGGCTCCAAAATGGATGAAGACCCACAAGGGTTTATTGAGGAGGTGTTTAAGGTGCTTGAAGCAATGGGAGTGTCTGTCATGACCCGGAGCACCCCCTAGTCGTAACCGGCGTACTCGACCTCGAAGAGGTCTAATACAAGCCTCTTAGCATTCATTCATCGCATAGACACTAAAACCATAAGAAATTTAAAACTTTCTTTACCAAGAAAAACATTGCATAAAAAAAAATAGCAAGCGGAAGACTTTCTAGACTTTATACATGTTGTCTCAAACCATCTAA
>JAJOOS010033427.1:0-15990 GCA_029582725.1 Solanum chiquidenum | reverse complement strand
CCAGCAAGTCATAAATGACTTGGGGTCGCTATAGGAATGCTCTAAACGACACACAAAAGGCAAGACACAGAAATGACCAAGAGGGTCATTACACTTCTGGATTAACTCCGAATCATAGGTTGCTTCTATTATGAATATGAATGGAAATTATGCTTCATCAGTAGAATATTTGAGCTCTACACTTGCAAATTTTAGAATATGGGGTCTACTCCAATTGAATTGAATTATTGTTGTGGGATCCACAGTAATATGAACACAATGGGTAGAATGTTTGAGCTCTACACTTGCAAATTTTAGAAGATGGGGTCTACTCCAATTGAATTGAATTATTGTTGTGGGATCCACAGTAATATGAACACAATGGGACAGCTCAAAATACAAGTGGATGAAGCTGCAAAGAAACACTATACCTTAGAAAAAATCTTCATTGAATCGAAATATTGCGAGTTAACCTACTCGGTATCCTGCACTTACGTACATTGGGCCATGACTTAATTCAAATTCACGGAATTAAATTCTCATATTGAGAGTAAAACACTTTCTAATAAAGGCTACTCAATATTTAAGCTTAGAGATGGGCATTGTTTGGGTTAAAGCCGAAAAATTAAATTTTGGTTATTTTTTATTTGTTTTAAGATGAAGAATTAAAAATTTTGAAATATAATTGCAGGCATAAGTAGGTGTTGGATGTATGGTAGGATCATGTCGAAAATGTGATAATTGTAGCGTTGATCTCGAGAATTACTGTCCTCATCAGATTCCTACATACAACGGCTATAGCTTATCTGAAAGTTTAATCTATTTGAGAGAGCACCCTTTATTTAATTAATCGTGTCTTCAACACACCCTTGCCTGATTCTTTTCACGAGTCAAACACATGATTTATTTATTTTTGACAATGGTGGTGTTGAGGTTTTTGAACTCACGACCTCCGCCTACTCTGGTTCCGTGTTGAAGTGTGTGACAATCTTATCTAAAAGCTTAAGTTGTTATGCCAGTTTAACAATTTAAACACGAGAATGGGGGCTAACTTTTGGTTTATTTGTTTTGTTTATATACGAACAAGCTGCAATGAACACATTGGATGGGATTATCGACACTGTTTCGGCAGTGCACCCTATTCTTCCATTGCTTATGTTAATGAAATCTCATGGGAAGCTTGTTATGGTTGGTGCACCAGAAAAACCAGTGGAGTTGCCTGTGTTTACTCTACTTATGGGCAAGTATATATAGTTTTCAAATAAAAAGTTCAGACGAACCAGAAAATTTGTATATATAATGATGTGGAAAACAGGAAGGAAGGTAGTGGCTGGAAGTTGCATAGGAGGGATGAAAGAGACTCAAGAAATGTTGGATTTTGCGGCAAAGCATAACATAACACCAGATATTGAAGTTGTGTCAATGGACTATGTGAACACAGCGCTGGAACGCCTTCTGAAATCGGATGTGAAATATGGTTTCGTGCTCGACATTGGCAATACATTGAACAAGAAATGAGAATATTAATAGGGCCGGGGATTTACATCCAATATATGGTCTAGCAGTGTTTCTTTGTTTAGATTACATTAATTTCAGAGATGATTAATTAATAAAATGTGTTTGTTGCAGTTATTAAAATAGAAAAACAATGTCACATTTTACAGTAGATATCAATAGAGACTACGCTTCATTACCAATATATACCTATATTTAATCTATAATCCGGGGCTTGTGGGAAAGAACGGCAAGAGTGACACTTGTACTTGTGACCTTTGTTTCTTAGAAGGGGAGAAGCCAGCCTCTTCATCACGTTCATATAAGCCCTTCCTTATCCCAATGTGGAGCTCAGTTTCATCTTTATACAACAAACGAACTCCATATATAACTAACTTTCCAAAATTTATTTCTCCAAAATCATTTCTCCGATGGGAATATAACTTCATGCGCCTATAGTCATTTGGTGTTTTTCCATTTGCATTAGATGCATCCCATAAGCTACCAAGAGTTATCAAGAAAAAATTAATATTGCATTCATCAAAATATTTTGAATGATTGGATAAGGAAAGTTTCCGGGTCATCGACGACATCCCATCATCACATAAGGGAATCAAATGAGCTATGATGTCATCAATTAATATGCCATAGTAACATATAGCAAATCCCAAGAACTTATCCGATACATACCAATTTTCAGGCAGACTGATTGATACACGTGAACCTTTTGTCTGATGGTGAAACCAACTTGGGATATCTTCCCTACTCCGGAGATGCGAACTCATAAACACTCTTAGTGACAAGGAATCTGAAACAGAGATGTCATGCTGCAATGATGAGATATTCTGAAACAACGAATTACAAAATGAACCATTTCTCCAATCTGCAAATATTCTATCTAATTGCTGTGGAAATTCTGGCAGCTGTGTAAGCTTCTTGCAATATGATAAGTTCAAGGATCGAAGAGCACTAAGTTGGGCTATGCTACGAGGCAAATACTCAAAATGATTTCCCTTGAGATTCAACTCTTTCAAAGAGGATAAGGATCCAATGTCATCCGGAAGTCCTCCATCTTTTAAATTGCAGTAACTGAGATTCAACTCTTTCAAAGAGGATAAGGATCCAATGTCTTCCGGAAGTCCTCCATCTTTTAAATTGCAGTAACTGAGATTCAGTTTTTCCAATGAGTGTAACCCTTCGTTCACCTGAGGGAACACAAAGTACACTCCCGCTACTCGTTTTGCAAAAGTCAATAATTTAAGCTTGTTCAACCGGACGATGGAAGACGGAGGTCGTGAGATTAGAGTATAGCTGGCATCAAGCTCCTCCAAGTTTTCTAAATCACCAATCTCTTCTGGCAAGCTTTCAAGTTTTGCGCAGTTCGACACATCTAGCTTCACCAAAACTTTCAACTTACAAATGCTGCTTGGAAGAGATACAAGGTTTTTCATGTCACACAAATCTAGCTCTGTAAGACGACGTTGGAGATCAAAGATAGATAATGGCAGTTCCCTTATCCCAGAGAATAGCATCTTAATCTCTAACTCCGGCTTCATTATTCCAAGGACTTCTGGAAATTTCTCTAAACTAGAGCAACCATCTAGCTTCAGAGATTTAAGAGATTCCATAT
This sequence comes from Solanum chiquidenum, assembly GCA_029582725.1. Lineage (NCBI taxonomy): Eukaryota > Viridiplantae > Streptophyta > Magnoliopsida > Solanales > Solanaceae > Solanum > Solanum chiquidenum. The sequence goes on along the minus strand of JAJOOS010033427.1, from coordinate 12,887 downwards.
TAACATATGGAAACCTTGCAAGGCTTCTACACTCAGACAATTTTAACTCAATGAGTTTTCTGGAACATCTTAGGGAATCGTGAACCTCTTCAAGACTCGTACATTCCCTTAGGTCCAAATACTCCAAATTTGGCATCCCCGTGAAATTTGGTGTTCTCTTCAGGCTTTCAGAGCCACTTAGATCTAGCCTTCGTAGAGACAGAAATTGCTGTTATTCAAAACACAGAAAAAATGATGAAAAATGAGTAAAGTAGTAAACAACATTTTTAAGATTATAACTCTGTGAAATTAGAAATTGTTTATTTTACTTCATATGGAAATTACATGCTCTGGCACTAGATAAAAATGTTATTATAAATTGGGAAAAGGCTCAAATATGTTTTTTTTTAAAAGACTTATTTGTGTCATTTTCATTTAAGAAAAAACTCATCCATGCCATTATATTATGGGTTAACGGAGAGTTCATACAGTTTTGCAAAACCATTTTGTTTACATGGTGAGCGATTATTCAGCAATGTCATTAATTACTTTTTTTTTTTTAAAACAGCCAAATTTCTAAAACCGGTTTTAATTTTTTTAAAAACACCCAATTATAAACTCACACGAAAATTTTCTCAAATAGTCATAACTTTTAAATTTTTCTCAAATAAACGAAATTTTTTAAAATTTTATTTATTCCTTTAATTTTCTCCGCCTTTTCTTTACTTGATTTCAAATTTAATTTTAAATATGTTCATTTCAGACAAATACAAAAATAAAAGTGAATGAAATCAAGTAAGACATAAGAAAAATTTAAACGTAAAAAATAAAGGACACTTTTAAAAAAATATATTAGCATTGTTTTTTTTTTAAAAACAAACATAATTTTTTTGGGTGGGTTTATAATTTGGGTGGTTTTTCTAAAAATTCAAATGGTGTCTGAAATTTGGCTGTTTTTTTTAAAATAAATTAATTAATGACGTGGCTGAATCATTGTTACCATGTAGACAAAATAGTTTTGCAAAAAGATTTCATTTTATTTTCTTGCAAAAATTAATGATGTGGCTGTTTTCTTTTTTATCTTTGTTTTTTTTATCAATTTTTTAGCAAAAAAACCTTGGCTAGAAAACAATGGCCGAACAGAAAAGTCGTGCCAAAATAATAGAGTTCCAACGACATATCTTTTTGTTTCTTCTTTAGATGCGATGACTATTCATTTTAAGTGTGTACATTCTCTTTTTGGCAAAATATGTATAAAACTCCTTTTGCTTTCAGTAAAATGATTTTTTTAAGCCCAAGTAATGGAGTTTATCTCTGCATTTAATAAAACGTACCAAGTTTAGAAGAGTTTTTAGTATCATACCAAAAATACAAAAGTAATGTTAAATTAATTTAGAATGATATAAAAAATCGTTGCCAAAGAGAAAACAAAGTGTTACATTTTTGTACTAGCTTTATTTTGCTCCGTTAATTATCTTCTCTACAATAGAGAAGAACATCAATATAGGGTATTTACATGGTCCATTGGGTATAATTCTAAGGAAAAATCAACGTTAACTATATATGGTTTGGATTTCTTTACCAGACTTATCTCCTGATTTGTTTGCAAAGAAGTCTATGTTGTTTGTAACATCGACAGTTGGGAAACCAATAGCCATAGATAAAGCTACTCAAATCAAGTCAAGACCTAGCAAGGCTAAGGTCAAGGTTATACTTGATCTAATGGAAAAACTTTCAAATCATATAAGATTGCAGTTTGTGGATGGAAAATTTGATAAGTTGATCGAGGTTTTTTAAGAGGTTGTATATGATAATCTACCTTTGTATTGCAATTATTGTAGCACCAAGTTCATGATGAAGGTAGTTGTCATTTGATCTCGAAAAAGAAATCAAAATGACAAATAAATTGATGATACTATTAAAGTTGCTTTAATAGGTACTAGCGATAGTGAAAAATATCAAGGTGATGCAAGAGAAATACTAAATGAAAAAAAAAATCATAGATGTCGATCAAAGTAAAGTTATTGCTTTAGATCAACAATTGGTTGCTGCCACTTCTGGGAAAATTGTGCAGACTCAATGAATGTTGATACAGGTAATATTGGTCTTCAAACAACTACTGGAAACAAATATATTTTAAAAGTTTCAAATGATCAAGAGCTAGCTCTAAGTCGAAAATCTGTAGAGATATTACAACAACAAAAAAGTGTGGATGCTAAAGGTGATTGCAATAACCAACAAGTTGCTATTAATGCTGTTCAATCAAAAGAATTTGGGCTGAATTTGATGTCTAATGCAACTAAAAACGCAAAGGGAACACCAAAAAATGGATTGATGCATCGCGAGTTGATTCGGGACAAAAACTAATGGATACAACTGATGTTGAAAATTCTGGGCATCATGCTTTGCAAGTTAAAAACGAGAATGCAACTAAAAACTAGACACTAGTTGCACACAAAAAATTAACTAGTAGCCGGACCCTTTCCATGACTAGTGCGATTGGGAATTTTCAGGATAGTGAGAAGAGGCAAGATATTTGTAATGCCTCGAGAGACTTGTTATGTTCGAACGACTTTGATGTTTTAGTGAAGGCTACTGGAAAAGATGGCAATATTATGGCCTCTAATCCTGAGGTAGCTAAGATTATTCAAGAAAATCGAGAATGTCATGCTACTCAATTCCAATCCGGCGATTAAGCCATTCATGGTCACATTGAACACCTCGACTAAGATCTCAACCCAACTTTGAAGTAGCTTGGTGAATCTGGACAACTAGTAAGGTCAACAAAAAATGAAAACGATTTGGTCCAAGAAGAGAAGGTTTCATCACCTGCTATCAATAGTATATTAAGCCAAAAAGCTTCTGTATTTGTGCCTAAATGTGTGATTGCAAAGAAGATGTAACACCCCAGAAAAATTTTCGAACTAAGACTCGAACCGTTCTTCGTAGTGAGTGAGAATTTACCAAGGAATTAAAATTTTCTTAAGTGTTAAGGTCACTAGATGTAGCACCTTGAGTTCCAAAAAGAATTAAATTGGAAATAGCAAAATTTGAAATTTTGCAAGTTAAGCTAAGTATGAGTTTTGGGTCGACTTCAAAGGACCATAACTTCTAGCTCAAGATGATTTAGGTGTGACACCAGATACCGTTGGGAAGATATTTGAATTATCTTTCCAACGCCACTGAGTTTACTCAGTTTCGAGTTCGTATGAGGGAGATATGTCCATTCGAAGTTGGGCTGTCTAGATAAGGAAAGTCATAACCGGATTTTAGAGGGGTATTTTGGTCTTTTCCTTACCCAATCAGATTTAATTATTTTTTAGTAATATTTTAGGGGTATAATCTGATTAGGTTCAGTTTTATAATCCTACTTTACGCCTAGGGTTTTAGTTGAGAGTTCAAGAAGAGAAAAGAAGAAGAGAGAAGAGGAGAAAAGAGAAAGGATCGAAGCGTTCGTCGAAATTCTTGAGAGTTGTTGCGGATTGTCGGCATGGGTTTGATTCCTAAGAGGTATGTAAGCTTCCATAGTGTTGGGTTTGTTCACCCACATGCCAAACATATTATTTTCAGTGAAGTTTCATTCTCAAAAAGTTGAAGCGTTTAAGTTCTTGATAGGTGTTCTTGAAGTTCATTCTAAATCTTCTTTTGTTGGGGTTTTGATGATTTCTTGAGATGAAAGTGATTGTTTTGAGTGGATTAGTGTGTACTTAGGTTGGGTAATTGAATCTAAGGAAAATTTGAGAAAAGAAAGTGATTAAAAGCGATTTAGGATTAGAAAACGATAGGCGAAATTCGTCGAACTTGGCCAGGGAAGAGGCTGACACGACGTGCCCCAGATGCGCCCAAGGGTCTGGGGCGATGCTCCTGCAGTGCGCCCATATGCAGCCTCTAAAGTTAGAGGCTGGAGCCCCACGCCCTGAACGCGCCAGGGCCGCCTGCCCCCACTCATTCTCCGTCAGTTGTCCCGTTTGAGCTCCTTTGAAGTGTATCTTCACCCCTTTTGATTCTAAATACTTCAAACTACCTCCAAACACTTAGAAATCATTCATTACATGATCATAACCTTGAATTCATAATTCAAATTCAAGGTAAAGTTAAGAGTTAAGTCTTGAGATTTCTTCCGATCATTTTGACAGAGTCCTTTTGAGTCCTTCTGAGGAGTCTTTTACAATTTCTAATACTTGTTTTAGACTCAAGTAAGTGAAAATGAGAGTGAGGAGAATGTATTCATGAATCTACACTATCACCTAGATCCTTCATATCATGAACCATAACTCTTGAATTCATAATTCACATCCAAGAGAGAGTTAAGAGTAGAGTTCAAGCAAAGCTTTGAGTTTAATTGTGAATCATTTGAGATCAACTATCGATTTGAACTAAGTTTTGAGGAAGTAAGTCCGAGAATGAGAAGATTTGTATTCACGAGTTCCATATTATTATGTAGACCCTCGAGTCGAGTCGTTCATGCCCATAACTTCCGCATGAACTCCATCAGTTTAGTATTTTTGAAAGAAGTAGTATCTTTAACTTGTAAGTCTTGAGTATCGAGTTCCTAACCCTTTCGAGATTATAATCCTAATCATGGGACTATTACCTATTACCCATGAAGTCCATGAGTTGAGTTGTTCATGCCCGTAATTCCGCATGAACCCTATAAATCGAGCAGTCTTGATATGAGAAGTATCTTTGAGTCCTTGAGTTGAGTTGTTCATGCTTATAATTTTGCATGAACCCTCTGAGTTGAGCATTCTTGAAATGAGTAGTATCATTGAATTTCTTGAGTTCCAAGTATTGGGTTTCATCTATGGTTATTGAAAACCTTGCATTGAGTCGTTCATGTCCATCATTCGGCATGAACCATATTTTAAAAAGTCTTTTACAAATGTTTAAACTTTGTTTTAAGACTTAAGCTTTGGAGTTGAGTAAAGAGTTAGAGTAAAGTTCATTTTCTTTAAAATGATATATGGGAACTAAGTATTCCCAAGAGTAAATGTTTTCACATTTAAGATGAGAGGAAACTGAGATTTCTTGAGCAAGAAAAGGGAACATCGATTCCAAGAGAGCTTTTAAGCTAAGTTTGAGTAATTATTTCAAACCAGAGAAGAAGTTGTTTTAAAAACATATGAGGGAAGTATATTTTGGGAGTAGTATTGAGCACCGATATGGGGATACGAGTTCATATTAACTCAAGCCCCCATAAATCATGTAGCCATCATGGACAGAAAAATGGTCATACTTTTTAGATTATTCCTTAGTGCTTTTCAGCATAGACTAGTGGATCCACTTAGTAGTTTAGGTTCTATACCGATGGCAAGGTATAGGACGGTCCTTGGCAAGGTGAGGTAAAACGTTGTACCATCACTTAGGCTCATAGTGGTGGTTGTAGGTTAGAGAAACTCCTACAGAAGTTATTATATTCTTATATACAAAGTTATTTGTATTTTTACATACATTTCAGAGTTATGTTGTATCCTTGCATACACACAGAGTTGATAGCATGTTTTTAAACAGTTTATTTCTTTATATTGCACTTGTTTTAAATTGCTTTATATTGAAATGAGTTCAGTCATATTGAGTTGAGTATCCAGAGTTGAGTACCTAGAGTCGAATATCATATCTTTGAGTTGAGTATCTTATCTCTAAGTTGAGTATCTTATCTTTGAGTACTTCTGAGTTGAGTAAGTTGAGTAGTTTTGAGTATCCTTTAGTATTCCTTGAGTTGAGTAAGTTGAGAAGAGGTAAGTATGTTTCCTTTTTCTCAAGTTTCAAGCTTATGTTATGCTTTAGAATTCCTCTTATATGCTCGTACATTCGACGTACTGAACCATTTGGCCTGCATCTTCTCATGATGCAGACACAGGTATTCAGGATCATCAACATGAATTTCGTTGATACATCCGAGAGTTCGAGTTAGGTATGGTGAGCCTCTTTATTTCTGGAGGATTTCATTTACTTTTCAGTTTAGCCAGGATGTCGTGGGTCTTGTCTCAACTTCCATATTTATCAGTTAGAGGCTTTATAGATAGTCAGTATAGTGGAGAAGTCTGTATTATTTATTTTATTAAATGTTTTAAAGACTTAAGTTGCCTATTTTATGGCGAGTTTTATATATTATTTTTATTCTAAGTTTTTAATTTGAGTTAAAGTTTTGTATTTCAGATTCATGAATATTTATTCAGTTTTTAAGCTTTGTATGCTTGAGTTAGTCTTTCACTTGAAGTCAGCCAGGATGAGGGTTCGCTTGGGGACCAACAATGGTTCTCGAGTGCTGGCTACGTCCAGGGTGTAGGCTCGGGTCGTGACAGAAGATTGAGTTAAGGGTCTTAGTGTCAAACACATTTGATTTGGGCGAGGATTCTCTTGATAAAGCTGAGGAAGAGTTGACCATATGTTTTGATAGAAGGGGATATATCACCTAGTCAAAAAAGAAGTAGAAGTAACAAAAGCAAAAAGAAGACACATGGAAGGAAACTTAATTGGGATGGTAAAGTGACTAAGGAGTTCGTTTCAAGGCATCTACCGATGTGACAAGCAAAGCAGAACCATATGACATTATCAATAGGTTCAACAAGATCCAATAAATCCATAAAGAAGGTTTGAATTATCAAGTATTGTTCAATAGGTTTGAAGAAGAAGACAAGAGAAAAATATTTCAAGTTACTTTTGATGGGCAATCGATCTTTTTAAATTCATGCTTTCATAATAGAAAGTTTAAGGGTGATAACTCAACATTCTTCCTTATTGTCATATTTTGTATTATTTAAGCATCCTCATTTGTAATATCATCATGAAGTGTATTTCAAATTCTGTGGTGATCATAAAATACTTAATTCTTTCTAACTCTTATTTTTTTCATGCTTGTGTAATACCCCATATTGAATAATGGGTATTATTTAGCTAAGTAGAAAAACAAAGAAGCAATAATATAAGATTAATAGATGGAAATTCGGAACTAAGGAAATTAAGAGAATCGTTTGAACTCTCTATGAACTTAATGGATAAATAGTATGAATGATAATAGTTGATGAATTATGAATTCGTGAAAGATTAGAGAATTTGGAAGGCTAAATTTTAAGCATTTAGAGAGGTAACCAGGGAACATGAGGGTTGGGTATATATTCTTTATGAATTACGTAGCATGAACAAGGATTTTTAACACGAGATCGATATGACGTGGTTATAAATTGATTGAAGGGACCCATATGGATTGCTTGAGATGACAAGTTCGGTATGTCAACACGAGTACAATTAGTAGTAATCATACCACAATTTATATTTTATAACTTTCATGATTTTTAAATGATTTATAAAGTGAATGTGTTACCGAATGTTTAATTTGAACTTGCATGTGGGACAAGTCTTTTACTTCAGATGATGTTGGCGTGGTTAAACGAGATGTTTTTACTTTATAAGACATATTTATTGTAAGTTGAAATATGATTACCATTATTATTAAGGTTTTGTTATCACATATGTTTTTGGTTTAAGTTTTATATAATATGATTTGATAAGAACTTGAATGTTTTGTACTATTATTGGAAAATGCTTATGCTTGTTATAAAGGAAAGTATAAATGGGAGTAGACCTTGATGAATCTCGTAGCTAATGACGAGTTCATTAGATCTGGTGCACCTTGTACTTATAGATTACTGATATAGCCCTTGCTAGTGGGAAGGTAGAACTAGCAGATCATACGATATCCCTCGAGTAGGGATCTACTGATATGAATATTTGATTCCTTTATGAGGGGTCCACTGTTATTGGCTATTTCTTAGAGAGAAGAGTCACACCAATTACATGATTCATCCTTGAAAATCTCCCAAATATAAGATTTGATATGAAAGTTTTTTCAGAATTTACTACTAAATGTTTACATTGATTTTTCTTATATGAGACACATAAGATTGAATATGGTTATTATTTCCTTAAAGAGCATTTATTTCATGATTTTGATTATCATACTAGCATGTTTCCTGACTTGTCCCTCATTAAAACGGTTGTGGTTAAGTTTTATTACTCACTGAGCTAGCGTCTCACTACCCACTAAATTTTATAGAGAACATAGGTGACGATGATGAGGACATTATTAACTAGAGCTAGCAAGTTGACATTCCATGGTGAGCTCGCACTTGTTTGTGTGGTTAGTAAGTTTATCTATTGTTATGAAACTTCTTTTGAACTCTTAGAGTCGCTCCATAGTCACTTCTTTACTTGAGTCATGAGTATTCTTTCGTTCTTATATAGACGCGTGACTAGTATTTTTTTTTCCATTTTTGGAGATGAATTATTGTTATTGCGTGGCGAATAAATGGTTAAGAGATATTGTGTCTTGTATTAGAGATGTTATTAGTTGTGTTGCTGATTTCTGAGATAGGGAAAAATTGGATAGGACCAAAAGCAAAGGAAACTCTCCCTTATTTTTTGTAGAATTCTGGTAAGGCTTGCCTTGGGATTCTCCCCCTTAGCGCAGGTCACGGTCCTAATTGGGTCATGACAACTTGTTGGTTAGTAGAAGTTAGGTACTTCATTAGGATTGGTAAGGTAAGACCTAGCCCCCCCTGCTTGTACTTATCCCTATTGATATCTTTTTTGTTTTAATAAAAGATCACTAAACACTCTATCTAGTGGTAAATTTGCTTTAGAAAAGCGTTAAATTTAGATGCAATGTATGAAATCTATTATCAAGTATCAATATTCAAGAAAATAGTTGTTTAGAATGTACTCCTTCAAAAGTACTTACAACCAAAAAATGGGTAGTTTGTGGAGGTTGAAAGTGCAATTCGCAGAGGTTAATATATAGTATTAATTTGAGTTTATGAAATTAAGAAGAGTTTATGGAATTAAGAACCATTTTTTTAATTGGGGGGTAGGGGGAGGGGAAACAGAGAGGGAATTACAATGTGGGTAGTGGTGGTAAATGGGCGGGTTGGGTAAAATTTGAGCGGGTTGAAAATTGGTCAATATAAAATGGGTAATAATTCAACCTGCCCATATTTCATATGGGTAAAAATGAGTTGGGTAAGGGTAAAATACAAGTTTACTCATATTTACCCATATTTTCATGAGCAAATAGAACTTTATTTTTGTAACACCCCAGAAAATTTTTTGAACTAAGACTCAAACCGTTCTTCGTAGTGAGTGAGATTTTACAAAGGAATTAAAAAATTTCTTAAGTGTTAAGGTCACTAGATGTAGCACCTTGAGTTCGAAAAAGAAGTAAATTTTCTTAAGTGCTAAGGTCACTAGATGTAGCACCTTGAGTTCAAGAATGCCTTTGAGTTCAATCGTGAATCCTTTGAGATCAACTATCAAATTGAACTAAGTTTTGAGGAAGTAAGTAAAATAATGAAAAGAGGTGTATACATGAGTTCCATAATGTTATGTAGACCTTCGATTCAAGTTGTTCATGCACATAATTCCGCATGAACTCCAAAGGTTGAGTATCTATAAGAGGAGTAATATATTCATGTCCAAAGTCTTGAGTATTGAGGTTCTAACCCATTTGAGATTACATTACTAATCAGGGGACTATTACATGTTATTCATGAAGTCTTTGAGTTGAGTAGTTCATGCCCATAATTCCTCATGAACCCTATAAGTCGTGCAGTCTTGAGACGAGAAGTATCTTTGGGTCTTTGAGTGGAGTTGTTCATGCTCATAATTCCGCATGAACCCTCTGAGTTCAGCATTCTTAAAGTGAGTAGTATTATTGAAGTTCTTGAGTTCTTTCTATGGTTATTGAAAACCTTGCATTGAGTAGATCATGTCCATAATTCGGCATGAACCATATTTTAAGGAATCTTTTACAAACGTTTTAACTATGTTTTAAGACTTAAGTTTTGAGTTCAGTAAAGAGTAAAGTTTGAAGTCATTTTCTTCTAAAGTATATGGGGACTAAGTATTCCAAAATAGTTTATAAATATTTTCACATTTAAATAAGAACGGAAAACTGAGATTTTCCAAAAGAGCCTTTGAGCTAGTGTTTCAGTAAAGAGCCTTTGAGCTAGTTTTCAGTAAAGAGCCTTTGGGCTAGTTTTCAGTTAAAGAGTAAATGCTTTCACAATAAAGCAAGAGAGGAAACTGAGATTTCCAAGATAGCCTTTGAGCTAAGTTTTTGAGCAATTATCTCAAATCAGCAGAAAGAAGTATGTTTTCAAAACATAAGAGCTAGTATATTTTGGGAGTAGTATTGAGCACCGATATGGGGGAGAGTTCAGATAACTCACAGCCCCATAAACCATGTAGCCATCATGGGTAGACTACAGTCATACTTTTTGGATGAACCCTTTTCACATAGACTAGTGGATCCATTAGTAGTTCAGGTCCTATACCTTTGGCCGGGTATAGGATGCACTGGCAGCATGAGGAAGATCGTTGTATCATCACAATAGCTTTTATATGATGGTTGTCGGTTAGAGAAACTCCCATAGAAGTTATTGTATTTTTATATACATCAGTTTATTGTATTTTTATATACATCAGTTTATTGTATTTTTACATATATTTCAGAGTCATGTTGTATCCTTGTATACACATAGAGTTGACAACATGTTTTTAAACAGTTTGTTTCTTTATATTGCACTTGTTTTAAATTGCTTTATATTGAAATGAGTTCAATCATATTGAGTTGAGTATCCAGAGTTGAGTACCCTGAGTTGAATATCATATCTTTGAGTTGAGTATCTTATCATTGAGTACTTCTGAGTTGAGTAAGTTGAGTAGTTCTGAGTATCCTTGAGTATTACTTGAGTTGAGTAAGTTGAGAAGATGTAAGTATGTTTCCTTTTTATCATGTTTTCAAGCTTATGTTTATGCTTTAGAATCCCCCTTACATGCTCGTACATTCCACGTACTGAGCCATTTGGCTTGCATCTTCTCATGATGCATACAAAGGTATTCAGGATCATCAACAGAAGTTTCGTTGATACATTCGAGAGTTCGAGTTAGCTATGGTGAGCCTCCTTGCTTCCGGAGGATTTCATTTACCTTTCAGTTATATCAGTTGTTAGGATGTCGTGGGTTTTGTCCCGACTTCCATCTTTATCAGTTAGAGGCTTCATAGATAGTTAGTAATGTTGAGAAGTCTGTATTATTCATTTATTTTATTAAATATTTTAAAAGAATTAAGTTGCCTATTTTATGGCGAGTTGAATATTATTTTATATTCAGAGTATTTCTTTTGAGTTAAAGTTTTATATTTCAGTTTCATGGATTTTTATTCAGTTTTTAAGCTTTGTATGCTTGAATCAATTTTCTGCTTGTAGTCAGCCAGGATGAGGGTTCGCTTGGGGACCAGCAATGGTTCTCGAGTGCCGTCCATGTCCAGGGTATCTCGGGTCGTGACAATTTTAGAATTAAACATGGATAAAATGTTGTTGTTTTTTTAGATGAAATCTAAAATGTTGAAAGTACTGTATTTAGTTTTATTGTATCATCAAAGTCAAAAAAAAATTCCTATAACTTTGCAATATAAAATAAATTTATGTAATAACAAGTAAAAATATTTTTAATTCAAAGTAAATGAGTATTTGCATTTTAGGAGTAAAAAGACCTTGAGGAACTTTACGCAATATCAGATTCACTTACTTTACATTATTATTTGTTATCCTATATAAAATTAAACAAATAAAAATATAATTATAATTAACAAAAAAAATGTACATGTAATATAGTATATACTTTTTAGAGGGTCTTAGAATGTAACATCCGACAATTTGAAACAGCTTTGAAGACGCTTAGAATCGGAAATAATCATTTTTTGGAAGGAATTCAAAAATCTGGAAATTTGGTTGTGGAAAAATATGAAAATGAGTTTTTGGCCAAGTTTGAGCAGTCATAAATCCTAGCTCAGGATGAGTTAGGAGTAGTTCTAGATATTTTTGCGAAGCTTGTGGAATGATATTTCCAACGCCACCGAGTTTACTCGATTCCGAGTTTGTATGAGTGAGATAGGCCCTTTGGAAGTTGGGCAGTTGGCAGGGAAATCCGTCCGGAAATTTTAAGGGCATTTCGGTCTTTTCACTAATCAATTCCCTTGGTTATATTAATGTGTTACGCTGATTTTAGATCAGTTTTTCCCATTTTAAAGAGTGAGAGCAAGGGTTTGAGAGTGAAGAGGAGAAGAAGAGGAAGAAGAGAAGATCAAGCAAGGATTTGACCAAGATCGTCGTGGATATCGTCGGGAGTGATCCCTACTAGGTATGGAGTTCATAGTGTTGGGTTGATTCTTTCCCCCACAAGCCAAACTCATTTTATTATTGAGAAAAGATTGGTTGAGTTATTGATGTTGTTGGTTCTGTTGTTGAAAATCCTTGTGGTTGTGTTGTTGAAATTCTTGTTGATGAGGGATATGATTTGGTTGTGTTGTTGAGTTGAATCTCTTGTATGTTGAGGGATTTTGTACTTCTAAGTGTTTGGGGCTGAAACCTTTGTTATTGGGAGGTTTTAGAGTTAGAGAAAAGAAGGAGAAAAGTCGAATTTTCGGGGATAAGGGGTGGCACGTCTCGCCTTGCAGAGCGCCCCAAGAAGTGTTCTGAACTTCACCCCTTGGGGCGCCGCGCCTTGCAGAGCGCCAGCAAGACCCTTCTGAACTTCAAGGGCTGGCACTTCGCACCTTGCAGAGCGCCAAGGACGCCAAGTTTCCCCTTTCATTTCACACTCTTTCATGCATGTTCCTTGGTATTGTACCTATGTTCCATAGTTGTTTCCAACACTTCATGTTACGTTTAAATGTCAAGAACTCATCCGTAAACATGTGATCATATACCTTGAATCCATAATCCAATTCAAGGCGAGTTAGAATCAAAATCAAGTGAAGTTAGAGTCAAGTCAAGCAAAGTTAAGAAGTAAGTTCAAGCAAGTCTTTAGAGCTTTTCAAGAGTCGTTATCGAACGTTTTAACGTCGTTTT
>JAJOOS010033426.1:0-15192 GCA_029582725.1 Solanum chiquidenum | reverse complement strand
TATATATATATATATATATATATATATATATATATATAAAGAATTGATCAAGCTAAATATTTGACATACATTTAACAACATTTCACTATAACAACCTATTTTTTTAGAACTCATTTTTGATATTATATATATATATATATATATATTATTTTTTTTTTATCTCTATAGCATTCTACTTATAACAATGTTGACATTCACTATAGAAATATATTTTTCGTAAAATTACCTCTCTATGATAGCTTTACTCAAATATTATTTGAGTAAAAATATTTTCTAAAAAATATATATTACATATACAGATAAAACATTTGAATATTTATGGTAATCGTTATTAAGGTCATGCACATATTAAATTTCAAGCATCAATATTTAAGATAAAAATTGTACTTAACTGGTGTCCATTATTTATGGTCATAACCTTAAAATAAAAGGCCATTGATGACATTTTTTATATTGATATTTTTTTTATATTTTGTTGGTAAAATTTGTTTACAAAATTGAGTGAAGTAAAAAATAAGGGAAACGGGTTAAAAATTCCCTTAAATTATATGAAAGGATTAAAAATGCCCTCCATTTATAGTTTGGCTCAAAAATGCCCTTACCGTCAATACTTTGGCTAAAAAATGCCCCTATAATTACAAAATGGGTCAAAAATGCCCTTTTCAGAATAAATATATTCTATTTTTTAAATACATCTTCTTCCTAATTAAAATATTATTAAAGAACACTATTCTTATTTTCTTTCTTCTAATATCACTTTAACAAATAAAATGTAGGAAATATTTTTTTCTTCTTAATCTCATTTTATCAATTAAAATAGAATAACTTCATGTACCCTTTCGACAAATAATATATGTCATATATATAAGATCATAATATATCCATCATGAATTTATATTTATATAACGATAAAAATAATGATAATAAAATAAGATTTTTTTTATTTTTTTATTTTTTTCTGAATTGAAGTAAGATAAATATTTGCTATTTTTTTAAAAAAAATTATTAGAAAAAGAATGTATTAAAAAGAAATTAATAATATATTAATTTGGAAATGAGCATTTTGACCCATTAAATAACAATAAGGTCATTTTAGACTAAATATTGACGGTAAAAGCATTTTTGGACCAAAATACAAATGGAGGGCATTTTTGAACCAAAGTATTGATGGTAAGGGCATTTTTGAGCCAAACTATAAACGGAGGGCATTTTTGTTCCTTTCACATAGTTTAAGGGCATTTTTGACTATATTTAAACTTTGAATATATTTTGAATGTTTCAGTGATATTTGGTTATTTTGATCTAAAAAATAATAATAATTATATGACAATCTGTATTAATTATTTAAAACCACTTTTTCTATGTTCTTTCAATTATAAGCATTTACTAAAAAACTTAATTTAATAATATTAATTTCATTTCCCTTTTACAATATCGTATATTGTATGATATGATACACACGTGCAGCGCACGTACATTGAAACTAGTATATATATATATATACATATACATACATAAATAATAGACTTATTATTTAATTGTATCCAATATGAATGAAAGTAGTATATTGATATGATGTGAAGAGAGCATCTTGAATACTCATATGTTCAAAGTATAATTAGAAAGTTCAACACATAACTTGTAAGTCTCAAAATAACCAAAGTATTAAAAGCTGGCTAATAAAACAACTCTAAATCTATTTATTTTGGTCAAACAAACTGTATTATTGATAACCCAAACCTTCCATCTCTACAAGTGTTGTAATTAAAACATTAATAATAGAAGAAAAAATAAAAAGAAAAACAAATCTGATTTCCTCTCCTCCTCTCTATTCAACAACTCTATCAAGTATGTCATTTATCCATCTCCTATCAACATTGCTCTGTTTCTATGGTGCACTATACATGTATCTGATTTTACATTCCTGCTGACTTTGATGACATACTACCTGAGGTCTTGGAATTCTGTGATACCATACTGCTTCATTCCTCGCCTTCCATAAATGGTAGAATATTACTGCTGCAAGTATCATCCACAGAAAAGCTTTGTTTGTCTTCCTTTTCGCCCTTCTTGTTAGTCTCCTCCAATACCCTTCTATTTCTTGATTCTGAACATGTTGTCTTGTCCATTCAGTTATAATTCTCATACAAGCCTTGAAAAATTCACATTCAAAAAATAGGTGAACAATTGTCTCCACTTGATCCCCACATAAAGGGCATTTTCCCTCCTGACTTATATTCACCTTTTTCAGCCTTTCACGAGTGAGTAGTCGTTTGTGCATTGCCAGCCAGCTAATAAAACAGTGTTTGGGTACATTTACGGAATTCCACACTCCTCTCCAATGTTTCCATTGTTCTGCAGGTCCTCTCCTCCATTCATATCCACTCCTAACAATGTATTTACCTCCTAGAACCAGCCAATCATCCCCCACGTAGCCTCCTTTGAAAACTTCCTTTAGTCTGCAAGTTTTCTTCCAATACCAGCAACTGTCCAGTGGCATTTTGTGTTCCCACCATTCTGCTCCTTTTATATAGATATGATTCACCCACTTTACCCAAAGGTTGTCTGATTTCTGGGCAATATTTCAAATATATTTGGCTACTGCAACTTCATTCCAGTCGATACACTCAATAATGGCTAGACCCCCATACTTCTTTGGCCTGCATACCATATCCCAGGCAATCAGAGAAACTTTATTTGAATATGCTTGTCTGACCACAGAAAATTCCTACATAAAGATGTTATCTGCTTCATAACCATCCTAGGCAGGATAAACATGGAAGACCAATATGACATGGAAGACCAATATGAATGTATGAACAACAATATTTCATTAATTAGTTGCACCCGACCAACATACTATAAGTGTTTTGAACTCCAAGCCTTAATTCTTGATGCCATCTTGTAAATAAGCATTTCACATTCCACTGCTGATGTTTTCTTTGCTGATATCGGCACTCCCAAGTATCTGAACGACAATTTCCTTTTCTCATACCCACACACTTCACACAATTCTTCAATATCTTGTTGTTTCATGTTGGCACTAAAAATATTTGATTTCGAGGCATTGCTTGACAACCCAATTGCTAACATAAACGATCGCAGTCCTCTGAGCATGAGCATAACCGATTCGAAGTCACCTTTGCTAAACACTAGCATATCATCGGCAAATCATAGATGATTTAACCCCAGGCTCTTACATTTCGTGTGATATGCAAACCCTTTTTGTTTCGCTACCCATTTCATAATCCTTGTAAAGTACTCCATGCACGCTACAAATAATAATATGGGGATATGGGATTCCCTTGTCTTAACCCTCTTTTCCCGATAATGTTCCCATATACTCATCCATTAATAACAATTGAATATGTTGGGGTGGACAAACATTCCATAATCCACTTGATGAACTTACAAGGAAATTTTAGTCCATAAAGCATTTCCTTCACAAAGTCCCATTCTACAATGTCGTATGCCTTCTTCAGGTCAATTTTAATAAGGCAACTTCTGGTTGTATTTTTCCTGTTGTACATTCTCACTAGATCTTGACATATCAATATGTTTTGTGTTATATTCCTTGCTTCC
Source organism: Solanum chiquidenum (assembly GCA_029582725.1). Taxonomy (NCBI): domain Eukaryota; kingdom Viridiplantae; phylum Streptophyta; class Magnoliopsida; order Solanales; family Solanaceae; genus Solanum; species Solanum chiquidenum. The sequence goes on along the minus strand of JAJOOS010033426.1, from coordinate 11,610 downwards.
ACAAATGCACTCTGATTGTCTGCTATGATGCCTGGCAACACCTTCTTCATTCTGTTACATAACATTTTTGATATCACCTACCTTATAGACTGTATTACAACAAGATATTGGTTTATAGTCACTCACTGTGTCAGCATGTGTGCTCTTTGGTATCAGTGTGATGATAGTTGAGTTTACTCATTTCATCATCTTCCCCGTTTTGAAGAATTCTAAGACTCCTGCTATTAGATCAGTGCTCACTATGTCCCAATCATCTTTAAAGAATTGGCTACTATATCCATCTGGTCCTAGGGCCTTGTCCCTTTCAATATCCCATAACGCTTGTTTCACCTCTTGTATAGTAAAATCCTGGACTAACATGTTCCTGCTTTCTTCATTCACCAGTGGCCCCATCTTAATAATGTTACAATTTGCCGGTATTCTTTCCTCTGGTTTTGCTCCAAGCAGGCTTGTATAGAATTCAATAAACGCTTTTGTTATTCTATGTATGTCTGTTTCCTGTTGGCCTAATATATTTGTAACTGAAAAGATCCTATTAGCATTCCTCCGAGCCCTCATCATACTGTGAAAAAACTTTGTGTTCATGTCTCCATCCTTCAACCAATTGATTTTGCACTTTCATTTCAAAAAAGCTGCACTTGCTGCCCTTTTTTTTATAATCTTTTGCGAATCTTTTTTCTGCCTCAACCAGCCCTGCATTCTGTGGATCCTTCTGTATTTGGTCTTGGAATTGAATAAGAACATCCCATGCTTCATTTGTTTGTACTTCCACATCACTAAATGTTGTTCTATTTAACAAAGCCAAAACTTTTTTCGGCCTATTCAATTTTCCTACCAGCCGATACATGTTCCTTCCTTGTATTCTTGGTAGCCAGCTCTCCTGGACTCTCTCTTTGAATTCTTTGGCTAAACTCCACATATTGTAGTACTTGAATCTGCTTTTTCCCATTTGTGATCCATCTTCCCATCTAATGATTGCTGAGCTATGGTATGATAAACCCTCATGTATGAAATGAACCTCATATGCTGGTAGTTCGTCTTGCCACTCACAATTCACCATAACTCTGTCAATTTTGCTATACACTCTCTCTGCACCACTTTGTTTGTTATTCCATGTATAGAAAGCACCATAATATTTCAAGTCCTTCATCCCACAAGTTTCCGTACACATTTTGAAGTCCCTTATTTCAGCCATTTTTACTTTGCTTCCTATCCTTTCATTAGTGTGTAGCACACAATTAAAGTCCCCCATGATTTCCCATGCTCTATTACCAGTTTGTCCATTCAATTCAATTATGTCTTGCCATAATGCTCTCCTCATTCCCTGGTCATTAAATCCATATACCATTGTTATAAGAAAATGTTTTCCTATACCTAGATGAAGGACCTCACAATGAATCATTTACGCTGTCACTTTTTTTTATATCAACCTTATATACATTTGGTTTCCATAATAGCCATATCCTGCCTCCCGGATGTTCAGCAAGATTGGTAGTGAAAGACCAACCTGCACAAAGATTAAGAGTTGCTCTTGTAGCTTGAGCTCTCTTAATCTTTGTTTCCAGAAACCCAAACAGACTGACACTGGAATTATGGAAAAACAACTGAATTTCCCTTTGCTTGTCAAATCTGTTGAGCCCCCTGGAATTTCAGAAGCCCATTCTATCTATTTTGGATAGGGCCCTCCTCATTCCTTTCTTTTCCAGGGTTTCGACTATGATCACTTCCTCTTCCCACTACCTTTCCTTGTTCCTCTACAGTTAAGCCCATAAAAGAATTGTGAGTGGGTGTTGTTATCTCCATGACTATATTTTTCCTTGTACACATACTTGCTTGTTTCCCTATCATACTGGTGCTTGTGTGGTCATTAGTACTATTTACCCCTTGATTTGTAGCTGGTTTTATCCTTCGTACTTCTTCTTCTTTTTTCTGATCACCCCCATCTTAGTTGTTTGATTGCCCTGCCTCTTTCCCGCTTCTCCATTTTTCTTTCTTCTACATTCATTGTTTTCATGACCAACATTCTTGCATTTAGTACATAGAACATGCTTCCATTCATATTCCACTCTTTGTTCCACAATGTTTCCATTTTTCATTTTCAAACATTATACATGTAGGATATTCCTGATTTAGAGGTATTTCCACCAATAGCCTGGCATATGTCATTCTCTTTCGATTTGTGGTTGCTTTATCAGCTCTAAGAGGAATGCCCACTAGTCCAACTATCTTTGTCAAAACATTTCCCCCCCAGTATTTCACATCCAGACCCACTAGCCGAATCCATATAGGAACTTTGTCTACTTTCTCTTTTGTAACATCAATATCCGCCTTCCATGGTCGTATCCCCACCGGTTTCTATCAAACATAATTACTCTTTCTTCCACCACTTTGTCTCGTTCCTCCTTACTTTGAAATCGTACTAGAAACACACCTTTATTCACTTGGGCCACCTTGTTTACCCTTTTTCCTTTCCATATTCTCTTGAAGAAGCCATCCATAATAATCTGTGGAGGGTTCGAACCCAATACGTAGCAAATCACACATGTCGACCAAAAATCAATTTCATCCCTTACATCCTCTTCAGTAATTTTAACTGTATGGCTTGGTTTACTTCCCTCAGTAAGGTCAAAGCTCTCATTCTCAGAGTTAGGGCTCACAATTTTACTCCACAAAATTGGTATGCTCGATAATAGGGTTTCAGCCTTTCCTTTTCCCACATCATTACCTTTCTCTTCTTCAACCATATCTTTCCAAATCACTGACCCTACGCTGCTGCAACTAGCTGTTATACTGGTCGGCTTTTTTGGTAGTTCTAGTGGAATAATTCCCTGCAAAACATTTACGCTTTTCATCTTCTTTGCATCTCCAGATTGTGGAACTGTCTTTCATACCTCTATTGACTTGATTTATCTCCTGGGTCTGCTTCTCTCTCCCAATAGTCTTCGATTTCCTTGCCATGTTCAGCTGTTGCCGAGAGGAAATTTCATTCTAGAGAGAGAAAGTCACACATATAATCTATTTGAAAGGATCTTAAGATCAACTCTAAAATTTTGAAAGACACAATAATGGATGACAAAGACTCTTCATCCACTTGAACCAATACAGGCTCTAACTTAGTACCATCAACTTTTCTCATGCTATCTAGGAGGTCCTCATCGGCGTTACTAGCTGTCTTTGTAAACAACCTAGAGAAAGAGCGAGTTTACTAGATTAGTGAGTAGATAACACTCATCCACAATCGTTAAAGCATGTCAATGTACAGTATTCAGAAAGCATAGTAGATATGTCCTTATTTGTGATGGTAAAAATCGAACCATATCAGCTATACATTAGTCAAACAACAATGCGATGATAAAAAGGGAGTGAGTTTGCTCATCATGAATATGATGAGCATAATCTTTATAAGATATTGTATCACAAACAAATACATGTGTTAGGGAGGTCGTCCCATCATGTAATCGATGAGCCTCCAACCTAAATGGATAGCCAAAAGTAAACTATGAGCTCTCTCGTGAAAGTGTAAAATCATAAAGATTCATTCTCCTAGTTGATGTTTCCCGTCCAATCATCTTGTTCTTCTAATTAATTCCATGTTCCATGCAAAATGAAACCACCTTTCTAAATAGATAGTGAACTGGAAAGAATAAGTAACTAAACCTTTTCATTAGATCTTAAGATGAAAGTGTTTAGTCTAAACTGAATTAAAAGTCATCTTTTTTTGTCCTTTAACAAGACTCATTTACTTTCGCGTATCAAATCAACATGAATTTCTTTTAGAAGTTTATTACATAACCTTTTCAAAATAGTCCAATAAATTACTTTTCGACATCTCTCAAATCAATTTTGAAGATAGTCTTCATACACTGATTAACATTTATGTAAGAATTCATCAATTACCTGAAATGGCTTGGTATTAGCACCCTGAAATCATCTTTTCTAAAGCACTTGAGATAAAAATAGTTCAAAACAGAGTTGTATTTCTAATTAATGAGCTCAAGAATACGTAACAATATCAGTACTAGATAGTGTCACCTGAAGATAGAACATAATATCCTTCACGAGTGATCGGAATTCAGGGTAACCAGTAATTTCATAGTAGCCCTTCCCGATAATCTTAATGAATGCATAACATCCCTCAAGTCTGAATTACTTTATATCAAAATCCAATTGTCATCTGTATTTAGATACTTGATTGAAAAGATATGAAGTGGTATATTAAGTCTCTTTTCGACTTCCCCCTCCAATTCTACCCTAGTTAATAAAGGGAGAGATCGAACTTTATGATATTACTTCCACATGTAACCTCTCCGGTCATCATCACACTATCATAAGGTTCGGTTCTCCTGTAGGACGAGATGTTTTGTAAACCAAATGATCTTCCCCTTTTTCCTGGGAAAGATGAGAACATTGTTTATCTCCCTCACCCTAAAGAGATATGCCTTGGCTAACATGGTGATAAACCTTTCTAGTCTTATGACGTGGCAATCTAGATATACCATATTCTTTACGTATTCATTTAAATCAAGATTTATGGTTGATAAATTGTGGGTTCTTCATGAACTTGAGTTTTGAAGTAAAAGTGAGTGTGCGAACTGATTTTGAGTCCTTTTTCAAAATGGTTTTCACTAATGATTTCCTAAACCCTTGAGTAGGTTTTCAAGTATTAAATTTTGGATTCAAACTGTATTTTTGAAATTGGATTTTGAGTTGATTGACCCATTTCTCTATATAATTGATGTGAGAATTGTTGTTTCTGGAATGTGATGGTGAACACTTGATTGATATAGATTGTATGGCTTTGAAAGTGATTCAGAAGGAGAAGAGTCAGCTCTTGGAGTGATTATTTATTGATTTAAGGCAAGTGATCTTCTAAACCTTGTTTTCTAGTAGAATTTCGTGTACTTTCTTCGTTGTTTGTGTATTGAGACTAATGAGGATGAGGTGAAGGGTTTAATTGTCCACTTGATAAATTTAAATGAATAAAAAAAAGGTTGAAATGAGAAAGGCTATGTGATGAACATTATGATGTGAATTGCCTTGTTGTGACCCTTATTGATTGATTGATGAAATGATTGAAAGTATGCATGTGGACTTGAATTGTGCGAATTGTTGCCTCTTTTATGTGGTGTGATATTGCTTGTGTGCATTGATTGTTAAACACCGTGATCAAACATGTGATAATTATTATGTCGAGGTCTTTGCCAACAAGTGTTATTAGACCGAGGTCACAATGAAACAAGAATCTCATAGTTTCATCACTCCTACGTCGAGTTTTGGATTTCACACCAAAGACACACTCTTCACAATGAAACAAGAATCTCATAGTTTCAGAAGTCGAGCTAACTTTGAAAATATATATGTACTAATCTGGAAAGCTTTTGGCCTTGATTTTAACATATGTTATATGTCCGTGAGTTATGCTTCCAATGGAACAAGAATCACATAATTTCGAGGCTCATACACCAAGTTATTGATTTTCTCTCTAAGTTGCTCAGAGTTGAAGAATTGAGCAAGACAGAATTTGAGCGAACTTTAAATCTATATATGTACTAATCTGGAGATCTTTTGGCCATGAGTTTTACATATGTTGTATTTCTATGAGTTACACTTTCAATGGAAGAAGAATCATGCCATTTCGATACTCCTAAATCGATTTATTGATTTTCTACTGCAGATGCTCAAAGCTGAAAAGTCGATCTAGACAAAATACGAGCTAACTTTGGAATACCCGGAGATCTTTCAGTCATGAGTTTCGAATATATTGTAGTTATATGAGTTATCTTTCCAATGAAATAACACACTTATTATTTAAATATTCCTATTACGAGTTACTGGATTTCAAACATAAGAGCTCAAAGCTGAAATGTTGGAGAAAAGTTTCTGGCACGTAGAATAAGTTACAAATTACACAAGAAGCATTTGAAATAGAGAAATAAAAGAAGGCATTTGAGAAGAAAATAAAACTCACTTTCATTAATTCAAGGAGGATTGTCACTACATCATAGCAGTGTTCCAAAAACAAAACAAAAATAAAATACAACAGAACAAGAAAATGAAAGAGAATATCCTTATGCAGGACAAACGACTAAGAAAAAAGCTTATGGCTAAGGATTTTGTGACGACTTGTCTCAACATCCTCCTTTAGCTTAGATAGTTCTTTTATTTTTGTTTCTGACAAGGGAATGATTTTCTCGATGGCATCAATCTTATTTTCACAGTTAGTGATAGTCTCTTGGTTTTCGGACAGCCTCTTTTGATGCTCCTCTATAAGTGAGATGGTTTTCTTCTTCTTAGAAGTCCAGACTTTTAGCTTTTTTCAGCTCTTGTATGGAATTTTTGAAGCTCTTCCAAGTGTTTGTCCATATTGACTTTCTTCTCATTCGCGGTATCAACGCATTTTTGTGCAGCAGAAAGCAACTCTTGATGAGAATCTGTAGTTACCTTTTGAGAAGTGGACAACTTCGCAACATCATAATCTCCATGTTTTTTGAAAAAATCTTCAAGTAGAACCTCCAAAGGAGAAAGGTTGATGATGTTAACTTCCCGAAGCCCTTTAAGAATTAAGGTAACACCTGTCTACAACTTTTTGAGGCTTTCTAAAGATTCAATAGAGAATTGAGAAATACACTCACATAAGGTACCCCACATTCTAGAAATATAAAATAATTTGAAGCTTGAAATAGTCTCTTGTAGTTCAAAATTCGAGTCAATCCCCAGCAAAGGGCGGACAAAGTCCTTGGAGATCACATTTGAACATCCAATTTGATGTGCTTCAACCCCCACATTAGTAGTTGAGATGTGTTGGGAAGTTTCAACCTTTTCGGTAAAAGGGACCGTCAACATTTGTAGCTTGACTCGTAACTTCAGCAATTGGGAGGTGAGAACTCTTCGCCACATTGAGCGGGTTCGAACTTGTGATACAGTCTTCCATCAGATTGTAATCGCCATCTGTATCTAGATACTTGATTGGAAAGATTTGAAGTGGTATATTAAGCCTCTTTTCGACTTCCCCCTCCAATTCTACCCTGGTTAATCCCTTTACTTTGTCTATGTTTGCCAAGTTTTGCTTTATATATACATTTGTCTCCTCTATTTTAATTGTCTCATTTAAGCTTCTTCCTTTATTTTAAAAGAGGAGATGCATTTATGTAAGTATTACAAGTGTGGAGGTCTTCTTTCCTTCGCACAATAACATATTTGATGAAAGTCCTATTCAATATGTATGCAGAAGATCAGTTTCTAAGTTTATATATCACCCTTCTAGCATTGATGTAAGTTACGTTGTTCTACTTGGAGTGAGTCATTAGGCCATTTTGAGGCATATTTCAGATCCTACATATAAAAAAGATACTACTCGATCACTTGGCCTTGATATGATATGTATTATTGATCATGATTTATTTTCTTGTACCTAGTAATCAAGACGATTTGTAAAATGAGAAAAATAAGTTACAACATGCTTTTATCTGGAAATTACAGACATGACTCAAGTTATTAATGTTAGAGGCAGGGTCGGCTCTATGCCTACTTTAATAAGGCAATGGCCTTAGCCCCCCAAATTTTAGGGGGCCTCAATATTTTACCAAAATAAATTATGTGTTACTTTTTTTATAGAAAAAACATTGATTATTTATGATATATATTTAAAATTATTATTTTATTTTCTTTAACCCCACTCAAATAGAAGAAATCAAAAAATATTTTTTTATTTTTTTACACTCTCTCCCACTAATACTCACATTATATTATTTTAAATTCCTTTTACACTCTCTTCATTAAATTTTTGATAAGTTGGAGTAATATTCTGTCAAAAATATCAATCAATAGTCGAAAAGTGTTGAACAAAGTGAATTATAAATTCTTTTTCCATTTCTTCTTAGATTTTCAAGCATTACAACAAGCATAGTAAAATGTGGGGTATACCAAATTATCAACTTCTTGAATCAAATCTATGGTTCTAACTCTTATATTTATTTGAAATTGTCAATTTATTACTTATAGAACTATGTTAACAATTCATATAATGATTGCCCGAGTAAAATGATATTTTTCAACGTTGAATTGATAAAATATTATCTAAAACTAATAATTGGAAAAGAAATCGAATAAATCATTTATAAAAAAAATATATTAACTAATACTTTGCATTTTAAAATGTAAGAAAAATAAATTTTAAATAAATGCATGTGAAGTTTATTTAGATTTTAAGCCTCTAATTATGATTTTGCTTTAGGCCTCCGATTGCGTTGAGCCGCCCCTGGTTAGAGGAAAGATTAATGGCAGAGCGAATTTGCTCTATCCCTATGTGTTATCATCTTTGATTTACTTAAAAGTGCTCATTATAGTTTTATTAGATTTAAAAGTTACAATGTCCAAGTGCGGTAATTTATAGAGCATCAAATGTTGACGATTTTACTTGGTAAAATAAAGTACAAACCAAACTTCTTATCTTTAGTGGGACAAAAGAAAAAATATGCCCATGATATCTTAAGATTGCTTTCTATGCCAAAGAGTTGATCCAATTTTATTTCCTTCTTTCTTTTTTTTTACCTATTTTGGTTAATATAAACATAAATTCAAAGATAAATTCTCATTCACCTCACACACCAGTTTACTTTACTTGTCAAAACAAAAATGAATTTGTGTACCTAAATAGATACCACTCCTTCACGAATTTATTTTGAATTGAGATTTTTTTTTCTTAAATTATGGACTTGTGCAAATGTGTACTTCTATAAGGTGATTTTGGATTAGTTAGAACATGTATGACGAACTACGATGAAAGTTCAATTATAAAAGAACCACTTCCTTATATCTAGATCTTCTGATATTATCATCATAATTTGTAATCTTGATCAATCCCTTTGTCCATCATTCTTCAAGTTTGAATTTGTTCCTTTGGAATCTGAGTTCTTCTACTTCGTATTTATTTGATATGAATATTTACCTCTCTACTTTATTGTTGATACATTTAACATAAACTTGCCCGACTATTTCTGGTGCGTGGCCTTTTCAATAATATGCCGGAACAACAGATAACATTTTCTAGGCACCGAAAATAATATACTTACAAAGAGTTGAAGAGTTTACGTTCTCTGTGACATATTGGATACTCCAGAAGTTGTGACACCACTAGAATTTGAATGATAGATTGTAAAATCATTACGTTTCGAACAACTTCTTGAGCATTTTTCTTCTTTTTTTTCTGTACAAGTTTTTTTTCCTTTTTTTTTTGTACAAGTTGTTTGAGTTGCGTTAATGCTTGAGACTTTGTTTTTAATTATATTTAGATCATCCCTTATACTAAAATATACACACAACTTTGAATTAATTAAAGGGAAAATTGTATGAAATAACAAACTATTAATTCAAATTAAGTGCTATAACCATAGTTTATTTTAATTATGATTCGCAACAAACATCCCCTTTTTTTGCCATCTAATTCGGTATACAATTAACCATTTTTGGTATAAAATTAGTCATTTTATACATTTCGGTATAAAATCTATAAAATGCATTTGTATAAAGCGAGAGAAAAGTGTATATACAAATATAAATACATATATTTTCGTCTTATACACTTATAATTATACAAATACAAATCTTATTATACAAATTACAATGTATAAATGAATATATACAAAACTGAATAATTTGTATAAAATTAGATGTTTGTAGCGAATTATACAAATCAAAAGCTCCATAACAAACATAAAATTTGCTATGGAGCGCAATTATGAAAATTATAGCTATAACATACAAATATGATTTTTATGTTTGCTATATGTGAAAGTTGCTCTTAATTAAATCCTTGCAATTGGTGCTTTTATAACTGAATAATCTCCAGCAACACTTTATTATAAAGAACAAACAATTATGCTGGCCGTGCTGCCCTTCTTTATATATGTATATTAAGCACGGCCCAACATTATATATTTTCAAGTTAATTTTTAGGTGTTTGGTGTAGTCATATAGGCCCAACATTATATATTTTCAGGATGGAGTTAATATTTAGGTGTTTGGTGTAGTCATATAGTGGTGAAGGATAGATAAAAACTTATTTTTTTAAAATAAAAACATAAAGCCAAAATTGCATTGCTTGTATCCTAAAATGTTACTCTCTCCGTTTCAAAAAGAATGATCTCCTTTCCTTTTTAGTCTGTTTCAAAAAGAATGGCCCCTTTCCTTTTTTGGTAACATTTTACTTTCAACTTTTCACGTGGCATGTTTAATACCACAAGATTAAAGGGCAATTTTATACACTTGACATAACTTTAATTTAGGGCCACAAGATTCAAAAAATTTCTTTATTTTCTTAAACTCTGTGTCAAGTCAAACTAGGCCACTCTTTGTGAAACGGAGGGAGTAATATGTTGCTTCAGGCATCTACTTACAAACTGAAGCACATGTCGATGACAAAACTAATAATGTCAAGTCAGATTTAGGTTTAGCATCAAATAAATTATATCTCAAACTATCAAATAAGGAGAGAACCTTCAAAAATGAGATATACTTGCTGAAGATGCAACGAAACTAATATGTAGGTATATTATTGCCAAAGTATATCTAACAAAGTATACTTTTCACTATACCTTTATTAATATATCGGCATTTCACATATCAAAATAAAGATAACCTCGAGCGGACCTTACTAGGCCTTTCTGCAGTCAAATTACTAATTTAAAGAAATTATTGACAGCTTAAACAATTGATTGCCCTTTCTTTGTTCTTTCCCGAGTGAATTGACTCAAACTAAGCCCCGCTTCCTTACTTAGGCAGATTCATCTCCTTCCTTTTTTTGAGAGAATCGTGGTAAGGGCTGAAGATCGAGTTCAAGCTTTTTTTGGGCTTGTAAAAATGCTCATCTAATAGACAAATCTCAACGCCAATCTGAGATCATTAAAGCTATTTAGTTAACCATCTTCGTTTTTCTTTGGAACATACATATGGTAAATTCATGTCATATGAAGCTTTAAAGGTTCGTCAGATCTAGAATGCGAACTGCACCACCTGGGAATCCCATATAATGCCAGTGTCTATAGTATAATATCAAAGTCTTTTCATAAGTTTTCTTGTAGGGAGAACCTTCATGACAACTCACCTTATTAAGATCCAGGAACAAACTTAAAGTAATGGTCATTTTGATTTGCCTTGCCTGAAGCTATGGACATTTTGTTGTTCTTCTTTGATTCTCCAAATAACTGACTTAACTGTTTTTGGTAACCATGTAAACATTACCATTACTAAAGCAAAACATACACCTAAAGAGCCCTTGAGCACAACAACTGCGACTCAAGCCTCCAACAAAACACAAAAAAAACTAGTTACACTTTCAGCTTTTGCAAAAAAACACTACATCTACTAGCTTTCTTAGATGAACTAAGTATGTCTATTCTATGTAAAATCTCCCTCTGAATTTGTGTGAGTATCTCAGTTGTTTGTATATGTACTCCTTTGAAAATTTTCCAGTTCCGAGCTCTCCAAGTATGGTAGATCATTGCCCCCCAACTCGCAGCTATCACTTGTTTCTGAAACTTCTTCCATTTCTTCCTTTTAATTTTCAGCAGTACTTCCTTCACCTCCCCCAATTGTATCGGCAAGCAAGTCCAT
>JAJOOS010033425.1:0-15024 GCA_029582725.1 Solanum chiquidenum | reverse complement strand
TTTTACAAGCCCAAATTTAAAATAAAATATATAAACATTGAAAACTATAAACTAACTAAACATATATTAACAAAGTAGATTATAAATAAAAAAATTTATCTATAAATAAAATAAAATTATATATATAATATTTACAAAATTTTACATGCCCAAATTTGAAATAAAATATATAAACATTGAAATCTATAAACTAAGTAAAAATATATTAACAAAGTAGATTATAAATAATATTTTTATCTAAAACATAAAGTGATAGCTTTTTGAAATTTTGGGAAATGTAAAAGCTACTTTATAGAAAGTTGAAAAAGTGGGGCCCGGCGCGTGTTGAACAAAGCTTTCAACCTATTTGGTTTATATTGCCACGTAAGCCGAAAAGTAGTAAAAAATTAATTAAAAAATAAGTTCGGGGGGTGGGGGGGGAATAGGACTTTAATAAAAGTTAGGTGTGTCTCAGGGATTTCAGGCATAGGCTGGGGTACTTATGCCTTTTCCCTTTTCATATCTCAAATCTAATTTTTTTCCCAAACTTCATTAAAATTTAATTTATTCTTTTTTAATTATGTATTGACTTGCAAATTAAAATCCTCATCAGGAAGAGTCCTGTTATATTCTGCCTAAATAATAAATCAAGCAATAAGTAATTTTCCCACCTAACAAATTTATTTCAACGTTAAAAATGACAAGTTTCATGCAAAATGAAGTATTTTAGTACAACGTTAAAAGTGACAAGTTTAACATATGATAATGATTTCAAAACATTTTTCTTTATCGACTTAATAATTTTAGTGGGAATGTTAGTTATTAGTTTAGGAGATGAATTGATGGGTTATAAGAATGGGTTAGTAGGAATCCTAGGCAATTTAGGTGGAGGGATTAGTTCCGCATGACTTGCTATATCATTAAAAAATTGACATATTGTTAACTCTCGAAGGTATTTGTAGTCTCTTGGATAACGACGGGGGTATTTTTTATCTGAAAATGTAACGAAGAGTATAAGTGATCTATTTCATATACTTCAGAAGCATTTTTGACCATTTTCCATAAAAACAATCTTGCATCTAATAACTATGAAAAAAAATGACTTCTCCTAATATATACCTATGTATATATAGAATTTCCGTCGAAGTTGGTGGGTGGCGCAGCACCCCACCACCCTTGTTCTCCCTCTTTATCTACGACGTAAAATATCTTCTTCTTTTTTTTTAACTTTTTTTTCTCATTTATGTTCATATTGGAAAGACTCAAAAGGGCAAACTGCAAAAAACGTTATTTCCGACATATCCATAATTCTAGAGTATAACAAAAAAAGCTCTCTAGGATAGCAACCCTATTACCATCAAAACCCTACTTTTTTCCGTTCCGATGGCCGCCTCGGCCAACGGCCAACCTCTTGAGGAGGTAGGCCGGCTGGTTATCCCTTCCGGACCCTCATACGCGGATTCATTGAGACATGAAAAACCTAACATTAAGCGTTTACCACTCAAATCAATAACATACTTGCATGGTGAACCTCAGGTAATATGGGAGGTAGAAGAAGTCAATCAGATGATTGTCAATGAAAACCTGGAATATGTCGTTATTGGGAAGTTTTCATATGAATGGCCTGATATACAAGATCTGAGGAAATTGATTCCCAAACAATGTGAACTAAAGGGAGAATGCAATATAGGTCTGCTTAGCAACATGCATGTTTTGATAAGGGCTACGTTGTTGGAGGATTATGTGCACATTTTATCTAAGCCGACGTTTTACATCACACAGAATAATTGGTCTTTCCCGATGAGAACTTTGAAATGGGATCCAATGTTCAATCCAGAAGAGGAGACAATAACAACAATTGCATGGATCTCTTTTCCATCTTTGCCTCTAAATTTTTTTGGAGAAGAGGCTGTTTTTTCACTTGCAGCGGCGGTAGGTAAGCCTTTACAGGTGGACTTGGCAACTAAGAATCAGACAAGGCCAAGTTATGCAAGGGTAAGGGTAGAAGTAGACCTGCTAAGAGATTTCCCAAAACAGATTAAAATCGGGATGAGAATGAATAATGAAGAAATAATGGAGAAATTGATTAAAATCAAGTATGATTATGTGATAAAGTACTGTCAAACATGTATGATACAGGATCACAATGAGGAATAATGTTTTGTAGTGTACCCAGAATTGTACCCAAAAGAGAAAGTAGGACAAGCAGAAGGGAGAAAAATAGAAAGAACAGAGATAAATCTTATAGCCAGGAAAACAGACGTGAATAAACCAGAAAAAGGCGGAAACAACCAAAAAATCAATAAAGAAGAAGGTATTGTAGAAAGACGACATAAAAAATGGGGTGGAGACAAACCTAGACAACTGGAGAAGGTATGGAACAGGGTTGGAGTTATTAGTGGAAATAAATTCAATATTTTGGCGAAAGAAGGACAAAAGGGAGGTGACGAAGGGGAGAATAATGATTTGCCGGTTCAGGAAACAAAGGAAAATACTCTTGGTGTACAAATGAGTGATAACAAAGTTAAGAAGTCCAAGAAGCGGGGAGACACAAATGAGAATGACCCGATAGAGGGGGACAATCAATCAGGAAAGAAAGACACAACAACATCAGTAGAAAAGGAGGACATGCAGCAGGTAAAACAGGGTGCAGGTAGAACATGAAGAAATACAGAGGAAGATACTTCAACGAATAATAATTTTGTGGAGAATAATCATGCGGAGTTAGAACACAACAGGGAGGTAGTGGCGACTAATATAAGGAAAGGTCCAGACTTAATAGAAGAGGAGGATGAGGTTTTACAACACAGAAAGGACACGGAGGAGGACGAGGACATGGATTATAACATACAACAAATTAGTAAGGTAGGGGATTTATCGCCAAGGCACACTAATAGGTTGAAACAAGGGGCAAGGAAAGGAAAACAAACACTTCATTTACAAGTCCAAACAAGGAGTAGCAGGGGGAAGACATCGAATAGTGATCAATAATTGAAAACAATCTTTTTTTGAAATATTAGGTCAGTTAATACTCAAAAATCTTTTGAGTGATTAATGGACCTAAATAAAAGACATCATTATTCATTCATAGCTTTAATGGGGCCTTTTCAAAATCTAGTGGAGCTAGATCAATATATAAGGAAGTTAGGCTTTGAGTATGCAGGGTTAAATTGCTCTGGAAAAATTTGGTACTTTTGAAGGACTGATTGGGAAGGTAGCATTATTCTTGATACAATGCAGCAAATAAATATCAAGTTCAAAATAAGAAATCATTTTTTTCTCATCACGACAGTGTATGCGAGATGCATTGGCTTGGAAAGATTAGAATTGTGGGATGAATTGAAGGATATAGCTAGCAGGGAACAATGTCCATGGGTGGTGGGAGGTGATTCAACATAATTCTTAATGAGGAGGAAAAACTAAGAGGCCTTGAGTTCACTCAGAATGAACCATTAGATTTTGCCTCATGTATTACCACATGTGCTTTAACAAAGGTGCGCATATTAGGAAGTAAATATACTTGGCCCCAAATTTCCCTCTTTACTTTATCATTTTATATTTGTTTATCTGTCATTACTTACTGTAATCTTAATGTTATTACAATTTAATTTTCCTGACAGACAGCTATTCTGAACCAATCTTCTAAAAATCGATTAATTAAGAACTCATTTCCCTTCACCATAAAACTTAATTTTTTCAAAATATTTAACTGATATAGTGTCTTAATATTTTCCCCTTTCTCCCTTAAAATGGTCCTAACTATAAAATTGTTCAATTCAAGTTAAATCAAATAAATTTAGTCAAATAGTTCATTGCCGGATAACTGCATATTAGCGGGCATTTTGGGTGCTTTCAAACCCTTTTCGAAATGCTAATAAGAACCCCAAACCTTTTTATTATTTTCATTAGATTCCTGTTTTAATCTTCTGAAAAAAATAGTTTTCTTAGTTTATCTTAAAAAATTAAGTGGCAGCTCTTAAAACCAGTCTAATTATCATTTTTAAATAAAACACTCTACAGAGGTTGTTAATCACTTTACTCAACTATTTCAAGAAGATGGTGAACCTGAGCTTCAGTAAATTTATTGTCTTGATCATAGTATTAATCAACAAGACAATACTATGTTATGTTCCATGCCACAAGAACTTGAGATTCGAGAAGCAGGTTTTGCTCTTAGCCCTAACAGTGCACCTGGCCCCGATGGGTTCGGGGGTTCCTTTTATCAAAACTGTTGGGACATTATCAAAAAGAGGACCTAATAAATGTTAATCAAGATTTTTTTTAATGGGGCAAAGCTTACCAAATTTTATACAAGTACCTGCCTCATTCTTCTACCAAAAGTGAAAAATCCTTCATCTTTTAGTGATATAAGACCTATAAGCCTTAGTACTGCTCCAACAAGATCATTTCCATAATTTTGAGTACCAGGATAAATCTTTTATTACCTAAAGTCATCTCAGAAAACCAATAAGGTTTTATTAAAGGAAGATCGATCACTGATAATATTCTTTTAGCCCAGGAGATAATCCATGTTATTAACAAGAAAACTTGGGGTGGAAATGTGGTGATTAAACTTGACATGGAAAAATCTTACCATAGGGTCAATTGGAAATTTCTTATCGTTGTTATGAGAAAGTTTGAGTTTGCTGAGAAATGGATCGATTTGGTTTGGAGATCCATCTTTAATGTTTGGTACTCAGTGTTGATAAATGGTGTCAAGAGAGGGTTTTTCCATTCTACAAGAGGTGCTAAACAAGGAGATCCTCTTTCTCCTTTTCTATTTGTTCTTGGAAGAAGTATTGTCAAGGCTACTCAACCAACTACCTTTTATTAATCAATTCAAAGGGTTTAGTATGTCATTACAAGCTCCTCCTATCACTCATCTGGCTTATGCAGATGATGTGGTGATTTTCTCTTCTGCTAACAAGAAATCGTTAGAAGCTATTATTGGGCAACTGCAAGCTTATAAAAAATGTTTTGGTCAGCTGATTAACATTGATAAAAGTTGTTTTTTGGTTGGTAAAAATGCCACTACAAATCAAATTTTGAGAATCAAAGATATTACAGGGTACAGGCAAGAAAAATTTCCTATTACTTATTTAGGATGCCCACTATACATAGGTAGACAACTAACTACCTATTACGGTGACATGGTTGATAAAATCATTAAAAGAATTACGGATTGGCATGAAAAACTTTTATTGCATAGAGGAAGATTTGTTCTTATTTAACACGTGTTGCAATCTCTTCATATTCACTTATTGCCTGCTATTGAACCCCCAAAAATAATATTTGACGAAGTCAAAAGACATATGGTTAGATTCTTTTGGGGTTCTTTAGAGGGTAAACAAAAATATCACTGGAGTGCTTGGGACAAGATGACTTATCCAACTGATGAAGGAGGCTTGGGACTTAGGAGACTTCAGGATGTTAGTGAAAGCTTGAATATGAAAATATGGTGGAAGTTCAGAACCACATACTCTTTATGGTCCAAGTTTCTCAATGCCAAATATTGTAGGTTCATATCTCCTATTGCTAAGCCGATTATGCCTACTCATTCTCTCATCTGGAAGAAAATGCTTAGAAGTAGAGATAAGATGGAAGAAAGGAATTTGTGGAAGATTAATTGTGGAAATACTAATCTTTGGTGGGATAATTAGACTAGCATGGGAGCGATGACTCATATTATTCACCTCCAGGATCCTCTTATGTATTCTAAAGTTGTCGATATTATAAATAATGGGGTATGAAATATTGATCATGTGCATTTTCCAGAGTTCTTAGCCGAGCACATTCTTTCATTGAAAATAGGGGAGCAAGAATTTGGACTCCTAACAACAAAGGAACTTTCTCAACTTCTACTGCATGGAACTTAGCAAGGCAGAGAAAAGAAAAGTCTCATTTACTTACGAGAATATGGAATAAGTTTATACCATTAAATATGTCTTTTCTTTTGTGGAAGCTCCTGAAAAATAAATTGCCTTTTGACGACATCCTTCCCAAATTCAAGCAGAATTTAGTATCCAAATGCTTTTGTTGTAGAATCCCTCAAAGTGAAACAATTCACCATACTTTCATGGGCGGGGAAATCGCTAGCATTCTGTGGAAGCACTTAGGCAGCTCCTTTGGTATCGTTTGGGAAGATCGAGTATTTCTAAAAAAATGGTGGAGACTTAAACCTTATAATTCCATTCACCAAATATTCTTACAAACCACACCTATTGTAGTTTGTTGGGAAATTTGAAAAGCTAGATGTGCAGAAAGGTATGGCAACACCAAATGCTCAATTAAAAGGATTAAGTACCAAATCTTGTCATATATGAAATGGATTTTGTACAAAGTTATACCCGATAAGATTTGAGGGTCGGATTGATTTTACATTTGCAATCAAATGATGCTTCTAGTACCAAGAATTGACTATACGGTGGTAAAGTGGGACAAGCCTAAATGGCCATGCTTTAAGTTAAATATGAATGGCAACAAGATGCAAAATAGTCCAGCAGGGGCAGGAGGTATTTGTAGAGATTATCATGTAAATGTTGTCATGGCTTTCTCATCTTCCTTGGGTAATGACAGTAGCAATACAGCTGAAGCCAAGGCTGCTCTTTAGGGGCTGAAATGGCAACATGATAAAAGGCAAAGTTCTTCCACCTTGGCACTTGAAAGATACTATCACCGAAGCTCAAAAGTTGACGCAAAAGATCAATTGTCAGTTCCAACATTGCTATCGAGAGGCTAATCAAGTTGCAGATGCATTCAAATGGAGCATCCACCATCAAGACCACATTTTCTTTACCTTGGAGGATTTACCCCAAACTGTGAGAGGCCCTTACAAAATGGATCAAGCACAAATGTCCTCGCTAAGATTCAAGCACAAGAAGCTTACTTTTTGGTAATACACTGATCTATTCCAATCTTTGAAGATGAAATTTGTGAAAGAACGATGATAGTCGTCGTTCTTAACTTCATCGAGCAACAACTGCTTGATGACTTGGAAGTAGAATTGAGAAAACGTGAAGAATCGATTCTGAGTGAAGAGATGAAGTTGGAGATGGAAAAAGAAGAAATGATCAAAGAAAGAGAAACAATAATTAGGATAACAAATGAAGATGTGGAAATGCTCGAACTCGTTGAAGATCAACGTAAAGAGAATGAGCTACTTCGTAAGAAAATAGTGGAGCTTGAGGCGAAGAAAATGGCGCTGGATAAATCGGTTATCCAGCAACTCGAACTTTGCAAAGCGGACCTCGATGAATACTTCAACGAGAAAAAGAATGTGGCTTGATGAACTTTTCTAATACGTTTGTTTTCCAGCTTTTAAGTTTTTGTTTTTATTTTATTTTATGAATGTCGTCATTTCGTTTTTATTCAAAAAATCATCGTATTAGTGTTGCTTTGTAGTCATCGGGAGTAATGCAATGTTGAAGTGTTATGGGAGTAAAAAAAAACATATCATATAATTTTAGAGTTAGACACAAATTATAAATGAATCACATATTACTAATTGACACAAGATCCACACATGATGCACGTGTGACGTATAAAATGTACACGTGTTGCACAAAATGCACGTGTTAAGCACAAGATGCACGCGTGTGACACATGTATAAACTAGTTTATTGAATCTATTTAAGACCTTTTATTAATGTTTGACTTTAAACCACCAATTTCATTAAGTCGCTCCAACTGGTGACTAGCTATTGCTCAAATAAAAAGGAACACTATAGGGAATCCATTTATCACCATTTATGAAGTTCCTAACAGTGAATTCCGATGCAGCCGGATCACTAGTTGCATTTGCCCACTTCATATGTCTAGCTAGAAGTACTTACACCTGCTTCTCTATTCTTGTACACCAGATAAAAAAATGAGTGAATTAAGGGCATCGACGTAAACTCTATCTATCCATTTTGATTTATTAAAAGGTCAATATCGCTTTGCATGACCACTATTATCATGAAGTTGCCATGTGATCGTCCTAGATACATCGTTAACATAACACTTCAATGATACAATTTTGGAACACCGCAATTGCATCACCACATATAAAGTCTATGGTACCCAAAATGAGACAATCCCCGTAAAATTATTTGACGGATTTGTATACTTGATATCTTGATAGCCTTCGAAACAACACTGGCTAGTAAAGTTTTACATTATGATTTGAAACTATTACACCCATTTTAGTGGCGAAATCTCCTGACCCGCTCGTTTGTCACTCTTACTAGTACCACCGCACAAACATTTAGCACCAATTGTTACTACTTGTATCATTAGCCTTATCATTTTTATATCTACGATTCAACAGAATATATGACACAACTAATTCTTGCAATGTTTACAAAAATTTGGAATATTTTCATATTGTTTTTTTATAGTAGCCGTTTAACGGGAAATCATCATAATTCCTTAAAACAAAGGGTTTTACAAACTTTTGAATTGATTTAAGAAACTTAAAGTCAAAGAAGAAAAATGAATAAAATCATTCGTTTTTTATTTTATTGGAGACTGACGATTTATTTGTCTCTCCCCCCCTCCCCCTCAAAAAAAAGAAGAGAGACTTGTTGGAAATGTGCTTGGTTGTTGACCAAAGGTATGTTGCAGGGGAATCTGGCCCAGTTAAGTAATTGGGTTTTAGAGAACACGACTTTCTTAGTGGAACTAAAAAAAAGAAGAGTTTGGGCTTTTTTTTGGTTGACTTTTAGCCACGCTCGGCGGTTATGCGCATGTGTCCTAAAGTGACGTATCTTTTTTGGTAATGGATATACTCGAGAGAAAAGGTGGTTCAGTAAATGTCTCATCGCAAGTGTAAACATCATCCAAGGTACCACCTGCACTATCTGCCGCTTCAAGAAAGTTATTTGCATCCAAATAGTCAAGTGAATCTGAATAGTGAGAAACCGCCATATCAAAGTTCTCCCAACAAATATCAAGACATTACTTTAGAACATGTTCTTTTGTTTGCTTCTGCAACACTTCGATTTGACTTATAATGTTGCTTGCTTTAGCTTGAGCCAATAGAGTCATAATTCGTGTCAAGCCTTTTTTATCAGCAGAAACACTTTTAGGATCTTCTCTGTGAGATTTGACACATAAGTTAATGTCATTAGTCTTTTGACAAAAATCGTTTATCAGATCTCCATATGAAATATGAGCCACAAAGCATAGAGAAGTAAAGATAATCACTACTAATATTTTTATGAAATTCATTTTCTTTTAGATCTTTTCCTAGTCATGAGTTCTTTTTATAACATACACTTTCACTTTCATTTTTTTTTATGACAAGGGAAACCCGCAGCTGCTATCATTTGGGTGCACACAGGGTAAAACCCTCGCTCCTATGCAATAGCTCGCAAATCACATAGGAGAGGTAAACCGCACTAGGCAAGCCCGGTGCGACGAGCTCGGCCCAGAAGGCAAACCCCTTGCTTTCACTGGCAAGGGGTTTCGAACTTGAGACCTCCAACATGAAAGTCCCAAGCCCAAATCACTGGGCCACCCCGAAGGGTCCACTTTCATTTTCAACATTGATAGAGGAGATTATGTCAATATTATTATTACAAGACTATGGTATTCATATTTTACTCTTATGGAAGAAATTTAAATTCTTAGATTTACTCAAAATAAAATTAATTTGTTTTCCTTTAAATGACTTGTGAAATCTAGATAAAACAATGTGGTATAGGAAGTAATGGAATTTATTGCCAAAGATGACATAAAATTTAATGTTTAGTTGAAAATTTTCTTTGACAAAGTTGAATGTATTTAAATCTATAACAAGAAATTTTTTCAGAAATATACAATTACTAATAAAATTATTCATACTTCGCGCAATTATAAAAGTTATTAATAATTTTTTTAAAATATTTTATAAATTTAGAAGATAAAGAATATATAATTCTCATATATACGCATATAAATTTTAATTTTGTAATTTGAATAAACTACTTATACACCTATTTTTTGGTTGGTAAATTTAAATTCTTAGATCTACTCTAAATTAAATTAATTTATTTTCCTTTAAATGACTAGTGAAATCTAAATAAAATGGATTTTATTGCCAAAGATATGTTGAGTTGAAAATTTGGGTGGGCTTGTACGACGTGCTTAGTTATTGGATGGAAGTTGGAACATCCCAATTTAATAGGCGTTTGGGTTGACTTATTTTTAATGGTTTTTGGCTTTCATAAAAAGTTATTTTTTGGTTTAAGAAGTGTTTGGATAACACAAAAAGTGTTTTTAAGCACTTTTTAAAGTTGAAAAAGTACAAAAAAAAAATTAAAAAAAATCAAAAGTTGCGAAGAAAATAGCCAAATGACCCCTTACGCCTCAACCTATAAGTTATAATCAAATTACCAACTATACACCTATACTTCACGGTGTGTAGTTGGTAATCTCGTGAAGTATATGTGTGTAGTTGGTAATCTGATATAGGTGTTCTCAACTTATGACTTTTCACTTTTAACTTATAAGTCACTTTAAAAAAGTCAATCCAAACACCTTTATAAGTCACTTTAAAAATGGGCAAGTTTTAAATATATACAATAGAGTAATTAATTGACAACAAATATAGTCATGTTTTATTTATATAAAAAATAACCATAAGTTATAGAAAAAATATATTGACTATATTAGCTTTCAAAACTCATAAAAATTATACGCTCAGTCATTCACCATACATTATAACGTACCTATACATTAGTTATACAATGACTATACATTATGATATATTCAAAAAGGTGAATATAACTTAATTATACATGAAGTATATATTGACTATTTAATCTCTATCAACTCAAAATCACCTCTAAATAGCTCTAAATTTTAGATTGTAAATTCTCTCAATGTTTCAAATCTCGGTCGAATGGACATTTTTAGTAATGAAGGTTTTTTTTAAGTGTACTATTTTTTGTGTAAGAAATTTAACTCAATACTATTTGGTTAATTCGCCCTTTAATGTAAATTGAATTGATATATAATTGATGAGAAATCTTATAAAAATATTTTTATAAAAACATTATTATTGTTTGATATGTTATGTATATAAGCTATAGCCAAAATAAAGGGAATAAATTATTAGATATTTAAAAATTATGAAATTAAATTTAGTAAAAATATAAAAAATAAAATAAAATATTAGTATATATTAACTTAAAATTGATATAAAACACATAAACTTCAAATATAAATCCACATTTAATCACCAGGCACAGCTGAACCTCTACACAATGGACAAATTTTTTTCCTCAACAACCACTTCTTGATGCAGCCCACATGAAACTCATGTTCACATTGAAGTTTCCCAATAATATCTCCATTTTGATATTCAAGCTGCCAAAACAAGTAAATTCAATTAGCACCACAAAGAACAAAAAAAATAAAAAATAAAAATCAAACTCTCTATATACTTCCTCCATTTCATATTACTTTTAACTCATGTTGACCTAACACACGCTTAAATTATTTTTGTGTATATACTAGTAAAAACATCGAGAGCTAAGTATAATCAACGTCTTATTTAGTAAAAATAAATAACCAAAATTTGTTACATACTATGCATATTGCACATGTTTCTGGCTCATGATTATTAGCAACATAATGCATTCTCATCTTTAGGTACATTGAAATTTGCTCCCATTCGAAACAATAATCATCATTAAGCAGTAATAGTAATTCTGCTTCCAAATCCATACGATTAATTACTCGTACGTTCGAGACGTATCGTCGCGGCGTATTCGTATGATTATCTGGTAATTCTTGAAGGTTCTGATTATGGGAAACTTGTAAAATTTGAGGATTGTTGAGGTTAGGGGTTGACAGGTTTTATTGATTGAAATTTCAATGTGGTATTAGTGAAAAAGGAATTTGGTTATATAATAAGGTTAGTATATGTTTTTATGGAAATATGATTTATTTATTTTTGGAATTGAAGAATATCCCCAATTTGACAGGGATTAGGAATCAGGTTTTTTATTGAACTGGGCAAAAAGTCAAATTTAGTAAGGTTTATAATTCCGTTTTCAAATTACTTAGACTTCTATATTAAAATAAAAAGAACATTTTCTTATTTTTGTTTAATTAAGAAAATCGAGAATTTTTTATTATATTTTTCTTTTGCTACTTTTAGTATTAAATTTAGAGTTCTCCGAAATTAATAAGGTTAGTTTAGTAAAATACTCCTCTAATAAATGTTTACTTAAAGATTGTGTCAAGTCAATATGTATCAAATAATATGAAATTAGAGGGTGTGTTTGGTTGAAGTAATTGCAAACACTAATAAAAAAAAAAAAGAAAGTAAAACCCACTTATTTTTCAAGAAAATACTTTCAAGGAACATTTTCATTCGAACCAAACACACCCTTATAGGTCGTTGGAACTACATTGGAAATGAAATTCATTAGAAAAGTAAATAAATTTTGTGAGTGAAAAGTATTTACATTTACAATAACTTTAGCAATTTTGGGATCTTAATTTTATTTATTTTTGGATCCTAAAGCAAGTAAAATACTTGTTTGCTTTATGTTTAAGGAGACATCGATAAATAATTAAGATTTGTAACAACCTTTTCTGAATTAAGTTCGTTTTGATGTAGAGGCATAAAACAACATCAACTTAAAAATGTTTTCCTTGTGTCTCATACACAATAGTATCAAGGCTCAATTTTCTTGATCAGGTAAACATGACAAAGTCTTTCTGTATTTCTTAAATTTTGTTTCTAATTAAATTACATCACCTAAATCGAAACGGATGAAATAGAAACGAAGATAACAGAGCTTGGCTTTTGTATGTTAAGTGGGATTTAGATGTTTCATTTGAACTCAATTTGTCCCACATCGAGATAAACCAATTTTGCAGTATGGACTTTCTCTTATTTGAATTGAAACTTAATATTTAAATTCATTAACTCGTCCTGTTGGGGGTGCGTAGGCGATTCACTTATGATCGTATAGAGACCGGTGAATCGTGCCAACACCCACGAAATGAACACACTATATTACGGTGAGTGAGTCCGCCCTACTTTGGTGGACTTGCCCGCCAATTTTTGGAAGCCCACAAAATTTCTTGTGGGCTCACAAATCAATTCCTAAATCATAAATATGAATAATAATGTATAATTTCTAATGGGCTTTCTGGGCTTTGTTGGGCCAAGAAGAGTATCTTATTGGGCTTTGTGTCTCTTTGAGATTTCGTTTCTGAATCAAAAATCATCTTAGGAAATCCTTGTTTGGATTGCTTGACAATTTAAGGAATTCTTTATTTTAAAGAAACGTTAGGGGCGGAGCTACACCTAGCTTAAGGGTGGTCAGATAAACATCTTTGTCGAATTTTTTTTGTGAATATATATGTTAAATATCAATATCTTTGGATATATACTAATTGTTGGACACCCTTGACATAGTAAAGATAGCCCAGTGGTTAAGTCTGCTTAAATTTGCCTTAGAAGCTTGGTTTTGAGCTCATACTTGTTTAATTTCTTAGTTGTCCTAAAGTATAAACACTCTTGGCGAAAATTTTGGCTCTGCCACTGTGTGATGTAGCTATAACTTCAATGTAATTTCATGAATTAAAATTTTAAGCACGTGATGTGGCGTACCAATGTAATCCCACAAATGGAACATGAGAGGGTGGTATGTACATAACTTTTATCCTATCTTATGAGAAGATAGATGTTGTTTTCGATAGATCATTGACTCAAGTAAAGTATATCGACATCAAGTATTGAGAAAAGTACATTAGCGAAGTATGAAGATATAGGAGTTATTTTCGATAAACCATTGACTCAAATAAAATATATCGACATCAAATATTATAAAAAGTACATTAACGAATCAGACATCTGAAAAATAAGAAGAAGAGAACAATATCAACAACATAATGAAAACAAAGTAATAATTATTGTGCTTAAAAGGTCAAATGAAGATGGCGACCCTTCGATGCCTCGCAGGGGATTGTAGGCTTTTCCTCATAACAAGTTGTTAATTAAGAAGGCCAAAAGCTTGACTCGACACTCACTAATAATTATCAAATTATTATAGTACACATTTGGATCTTAAATTGTCTAAGAATCTTAACATGTTCGAAAGTGTACTAGGTTGAATTATATATATTTTCCTCCCAAGACCATAAAAATATGGATAGCTCATCAGAGTCGGATTTGGAATTTAAATTTAGTATAATTTAAATAAATTTCACAGTGTTAAGAGTTAATTACATTATTTTTCTACTCTTTTTCAAATTAAAAGAATCCCTTAAAACTTATGAATTTCGATACATCACTGGACTTTCGGATACATCAACAAACATCCAGATACATAGGAGAGGGGTGTATCAGAGAGGGGAGGAATGTATTCGAGAGAAAAGGGATATATATCAGAGATGGGAGGGATGTAACCGAGAGGGGAATAGGGTTGTATGATGTACAAGGGCGGATCTACATGGATCCAAGGGGGTTCATCCGAACCCCCTTCATTGGAAAAATTACACGATATATATAGGATCAATTTTTTGATTTATATGTATATACCAAGTGATGAACCCCTTGAACATAAGCTAAGGGTTTGGTTCAGTGGTAAAGGGGGTTCAAGAATTTGCAATATAAGTGTTGGGTCACGAGTTCGACTCCCTGTAACAACGTTTTTCCCCCATATTTCAGCCGATTTTCATTTAATTTTCTAAATAAATGAAAAAAAAATTTTGTTTGAAAACCTATTGAGATTTATATTATTTTATTAGATATTAAAAAATAAATTTATTTTCCATTTTTATAAAATTAAGTAAAACTTATAACGTTGTTGTCATAATTAAAATTAAAAATACATTCTCTCATACTCATTTTAAGTCAAACGTTTAATTTATATTTGATTAAGGAATAATATAATTATAAGTAAGATTAAATAAATAAGAGTAATCATTTAAAATTTATAAATAAATACAATTGTCGCGATATTTTTCAATCTTGATAATTATTTTCTCGACGCAAATTTTATTGCTACAATATGATCGGATTTAGAAGTATTCCTTAGTTAGTTTCAAAAATTAAATAAC
>JAJOOS010033424.1:0-13359 GCA_029582725.1 Solanum chiquidenum | reverse complement strand
ATATACATCAAAATATATATCTATCCTTTTGACTAGGGGTGTACATGACCGGATTGGTTCGGATTTTTCAATTATCAAACCAAATCATTTGTGTCGAATTTTTAAATCTATAAACCAAACCAAACCAATAAAACTCGGATTTTTCAACCTCGGATTTTTTTGAATTTTTCGAATTTTCGAATTTTCGAATTTTTTCCGGTAAAATATTCATACAAACATATAATTTATTGTACTTCAAATATTTCTTTAATCCTACCAAAATACAACTATCTAAGATGTTTCTTAAGAAAATAAGACAAAATATGATATGAGTAATGACACTAAAATATTCATCAAAATAATAATAATAATGAAATCGCGTAAAATAAATATTGCAAATTAACAAGTCATAATGAAAATGATGATAATTTAAAAGTACTAAATCATGCTAAAATAAGTTTAATAAGTATTAGTTACATGACTAAGTATTAAAGGAAATTAAAATAAGATTATGTATTTGAATTGTCTAAATCAATGTAAAACCAAAGAACAAATACTCAATATTATTGTCATTCTTAGTGTTGAATTGATTTTTCTTTTTGCATTAGTATTAATTTGATTTTGATTTAAGCTTTATTATAATTATCAACATCTGTGGACTATAATCTTTATTGAACTCTTCAGAATTATAAATTTCAAACTTGAAATAATATATTAAAAGATAAAAACTACAAAAAAGTATAAGAAATATTTAAAAATTATATCAAAGTAAATATTTTTATGTATAAAATAAAATTTTAAAATTATATATATAATATCGGGTTGATTTGGTCTCAGGTTAATTTTTTTTTAGTTAAAACCAAACCAACCCAAATATAGTCAGGTTTTTTTTTTCAATACCAAACCAACCACTAGTCGGATTTTGCACAGCCTACTTTTGACTATTCTAATAAATAACTGATCAAAGATATGATCACCTAGCTAGCCCAACAGGAATTTATTTTTGGGTCAAATCGGACCATAAATGTGAAGCTTGGGTATGGTATGAGAGACCAATTGCTCCCTCGTTAGGAGGGGCAAACCTGACCAAATCTCAACAAACAATACATGTTATTGACAAATATGGTATCATCTTAACAGGACAATAGGCGCAAGTTACCTTGCAAGAGCATCCCCACGGACAGGGTCACGCATGACAGATTGATTATCAAAATCTTGAACATGAGCCACCTTTCGGAAGAAGGATTTCTTTATGAACTTGTCTGCTTCATCCACAACCTCTTCCGGTTTGGTGACTTCGGGTATAGTTTCCCTCCTTGATTTCTTCACAGATACATTGGGTGCCCGCTTCAGCTGATGCATCGCCGTCTGTAAACCAAAACCCACTGATAACGCTATTAGTCCCAGCGCCACATACACTGGAACGAAATCTCCTTTCATGAATCCCCTGTTTTCAACATATATAGTGTTTGAATTATAATCATTCCCAAATATTGAATTTAATATAGAGACACGGTTCCTATATATTATATATAAAAGGACCAAAAACACACATTTGTACGTTCATCAAAGTTCAACTGTGCACAGACAAACTTCTAAGCAAAACAAGAATTTACCAATAAAAATGAAGTATTACCCCTTCCTAATTGTAAAAAAGTGAGATAAACAAAAATTCACCTGGGCTTAGCGTCTGGATGCTCAGCAGTACTAGCATATGACCTGGTAATATTTGATTTTGCAAAAGTAGAATTTGCGCCAACTCGAGTAGCCATAGATTTCCACAAACTCTACATCAAGGTTAAACAAAAAATTCCAATGAATGTATAACACACACATTTGAACAATCAAAAATGTTAAACTAACTTGACTTACCGAAGACCTGAATGCCATTGATGCAGAATATTAGTAGTCTTAATAACAAAGGTTAATTTAAGTGTTGTTGAGATATATGGTGGTTCTATATATAGATTTGACGGAGATATCGATAAGTGACACGAAATAATAGGCATGCAGAGTTAAGGACACTCGTCGATAGCTAACAAGTCCACTTTGCGCTAGCGGTGACTCATGTCTTAAGCTAACTAAATAGGCATAACTCCTATATATTTTTATTGTTCTTTTCTTTTGGGTGACAAACGGCTTTATTTACTCCCAACTTGATGGTCTCAACAAGGAATACATCATCTACAATCTTATTGACTCATCTTCTTTGGAAAATATATATAAAGGATGTTAAGATTACACGTGTACAATTTTATTTTTATCTAAATCAATGTAACTAATTAAGGTAATTTGGGTATAATTAGGTAGATTTCTCAATTGGTAGTAAATCATTTCGAAGTATTTTAACCACCAAATTCGTTTTACCAAAAAATATATATACGATAAAAAATATAAATATTGCAATTCAGTAAAGAGTTTTTTCTTCTTTTGTTTTCTATCCGATGTTCAATATTTGTATTGAAACTCTAATTTGATATTTATTATGACTCGACTATATCTGAATTCTTATAAACAAAACTCACATAGTAAGTGTGTATATATATATATATTTTATTATTATTATTATTATTATTATTTTTTATTCGAGAAGTCCTTCAGTTCGACTCATATGTTGGCACAATTTTTTTGATATCTATATTAGGATTCAATTAATTTTAAATTCACATTAAGAGGGTGTTTGAATTGACTTAAAAGTTGGTCAAATCTACTTTTAAGTCAGTTTTTTACTTTTGAAAGTATTTGGCAAATATAAAAAATAACTTAAAATAAGTTAAAAATGACTTAAAATAAGTTGAGAAGTGTTTGACAAGGTCAAGAATACCTTAAAATAAGTTTAAATTGACTTTTTATTTTTTACTTAAAAACTACTCCCTCTGTCCCAATTTATGTGATACATTTCGCTTTTTGAGAGTCAAACAGTTTAAGTTTGACCGAGAATTTGCTCACGAAATCTTCAAATTTTTTAAAATGAAATTTATATATTTGTAAACTATATTAAATGTACTATAAGTCTCAATAATTGATAATTCAAAATATTTAAAAGATATATGAAAAATTTATAGTCAAAGATAAACTTGTTTGAATCTCGAAATCCGAAATATGTCACATAAATTGGGACAGAGGGAGTACTTTTTTTTAAGTCAATCCAAACGGACCCTGAAAAATCAACTTCAAAAAGTCCTGAGTGATGACGTCTTTTGTCTTGCTTTCAGTGGATCGACATTAGACATAAATCGAAGCCTAACGTCTTCCATAAACTTAGGTGAATGTATTTTTGGAAAAATTATATATTTTGTCTCTTTACATTGTAAAAGTAGGTGTCTAATTTTCTTTTTTCTAACGTACTAATCAGCAGAGTACTTGAAAGTCCTCCAATCCATTTAAATAAGGCAAAGAAAGATCACATGGCATTGGAAAGTAGCCCAATTGCATCAGACTTGCTATACTGTAATATATATACTCACTAACATGCACAACATCAAGATATCACCAACATGTAAACTTAAAACATCTACACATGCATATCTACTAATAGCTTTTCACCATATTACAGAATTAGAAATTGAAGTCTAAAATGCAAGCAAGCCTTTCATTTACATCATTGGATCCACTCCTATAGTTTTCAACGTCTCCACACCCGGCTTCCTGCAACACAAAAGTAAATTGAAAAGCAATTGCGAAATAGTACTACTTATAACTAAATACTACTAGTAATTAAGTACTAACTTGGTATAAATGTGTCCGGTACGAGTACTGCTAGCATGAGCCACCTTTCGGAACAAAGATTTATTCACAAACTTTTCTGCCTCTTCCGCAACATGTTCTGGTTCTACTATTTCTGGCACAGTTTCCCTTCTTGATTTCTTCACATGTACATTAGGGGCTCGCCTCAGCTGCTGCATCGCCGTGTGTATCCCGAAACTCGTTGACAGTCCGATCATCCCTAGCGCCATACACACTGGCACCAAGTCTCCCTTCCGTGATCTGCCATCATCAATTAAGAACAAATATTCTAAATTCTAGTTTTCTTTTGTGTGAATGTTACTTTCTGTCTTACTCTGATGAATTCTAGATTTTGAAATCAATAATCAAGCTACTTACTTGGGAACAATCTGTTTGATGAGTGAAGATGGCTTAAGCTTTGAAGTGGCTGCTGTTGCATAATTTAGTGATGAGCTTCCCTTTAAGTGATTCATTGTGGATTTTAGACCAGACTGCAACAATCCAAAAATAGCTCTAGCATTAATATAGGAGTAATACAGATCGATAATGAAGCATATAGTAATTAATGATGAATTACAACGTAACTAACATTATTGGTGATCACCAAGTTATGTAATGGAAATTGGGACTTACCAGTGATCTGAAAGCCATAGAATTAACAAGAAATTTATGTATATCGAAGTAATTATTAGTTTGCTAATTGTGATCGATCGATACATTTGCGTTTGTAATTGTCCATTTAATAGTTGAAGAATAGATGCTTCGGGAGACACCTAGGAATATGTAATAGGACAAGGGCCCTATGATTTTATCAAATGGGAGTTGGCCATGTGTCAACTACTAAATGAGTTCACGTCACTGCTATTGGGCATGGAAGTCTCTTGAAGCTACTAATTAAGTCTTCTTTATCATATTATTATTATATAATCACTTTTTATTATGATTAAGCTAAAGCTATAGTATCCAATTGAATTAATGGGCTTGAATGAATATTTGGGTCATTCCAGAACGAAAAATCACATGTAGATTTTAGACCCAATAGTGATTAATGGGTTTGTAGTCTAACCATGTTATATTGGGTTGAAACGAACCCCAATTACAATTTTAAATTTTAAATCGGGGAACTTTCACAAATAGTCACTATAATAAACTTAATTATGCTTCATAGCTATAGTTTGCATATTTACGGGCTATATCTACAATTTAACATGTCTCGTTTGTATAATTCGCAAGTTTGTATAATTCACGAGTACATTTGTATAATTCAGTTATTTTTGTATAAACTCAAAATAATGAATTTATACAATTACAAGCATCAGAAGTGTAAACAGTTATACAAATTATGAATTATATATACAAAAGTTTATACAAATTATATTATACAAACATGTGAACTATACAAAACTAAAAAGTTGAGCCGCGTAATTATAGCTAAAAATAGGTCATGAATTGTAATTAAGACAAACTATAGCTATGTTAACTAATTAACTAGTATATGTTTGTTTATACACGTAATTTTCCTTTTTAAAGATTTCATGTTAAATGTGTTTTTCTCGTTTATTATTTTCATAAATTCTTATCAATTATATTTGACAAAGATAGAAGTGAACTTGACAAATTTTAAAAATTAAAATTGTTCATGAACAATTTAGAGGACTAGTTGAAGTGTTGAACTTACCCAAATATAAGAGACCTTTGTATTATTTTTTTGTCATTTTTTGTTCTATTATAATAAAGGTATTTGCAATTATTTTTTAAGTGGTTCGATTCTGAAAATATTTTAAACATTATTTGTGTGTTGAATTTTAACTCTTAAATTATTGGAGGTTATACTATGTGAAGAACTTGTTTCTCTCCGATCGAATATTAAACGTGTTCACTTTTAATATAAGTGCTCCAAGAGATATCTAAGAGACCATTTGAGCCTAACCAAACATGAACAGTATTTTCTATTTTTATTTTTGGGTTATTTTCTCTCTTTTAAAAAAACAAATTTACTTGTAATTATGTTTTAAGTGATTTAATTGCATAAATGTTTTAAACATTCTTAGTACAATAATAACAAATAATATCATACTGAATAACAATAAGTCAATATAATTTCATGAGTGAAATTTTGAGTTCAAGATGGGTGTATACATTTTATTATTATCTTGTATAAGATGAAAATGTTTTTTTAAACAAACTCTCAATCTGAAATAAAGCTTTGAAATATTGTTAATGTATTGAATTTAAACTCTTAAATTTCAATAATTATATCATATAACACACTTGTCTTTTTTGTGTGGTTGAGAGAGAAAAGAAAAATCATTTTGTGAAAATGAAGTATTTGATGCGTAGAAAAATTTCACTTTGTGAAAACGAAATATTTAATGCGTGGAAAAGTAATGAAGTTTAGTCCTATATAGGAACAAGACGTCTATATTACTCAATGTAATTTTCAAACGTTACCTTACAATATAATTTCCCTATAATAATCATGCACCTCTAAACATCAAAAAGGGCCAAACACATAGGACATATGAAACAGAAACTAAATTTCTTGCTATTTAAAGCCAAACAATCTTACCGGAAAAAAGCCCAAACAATCGTAATTCTTTTGTCTCAAATTATTTATCGTTATTTTAAAAATATTTATTTCAATAAAGTTTATGATAAACTGAATTAACCCCCCTCCCACCAAACCCCCACTGTTCTTAAAAATCACAAATATTTCAATAAAATAAATAAATATAATATAATGAAGAAAAAATGTACATTTAAAACATAAATAAAGGTAAAAACAGTAAAAAGTTCTTCTTAATTAACACTCAATTAGTTCATTTTTACTTGTTCACTATATTTTAAATATATATTTTTTTATTTTTTTATTTGCCACTTTTAATTTATCAAAAAAAAAAATTATAATTTTTTTCTTTCATATTTTATCCTTGACGATAATGACTTATTTTCTAAATTATTTTTCATGATCTAAAACCATACATCAAAGTAGTAGTGAGCATATAAACTAATCAAATACTCAAAAAAATTTAGAGAAAATGGTCAAAAGCCCCCTCAATCTATAGCCAGATTTTTAACTATACACTCATACTTTACGGGGGTCCTATCACCCCTCTGAATTTTATATAACTGAAATTATTACCTCCCTAAATGCTTATCCGGCAAAGTGAGTGTATTTCACTCTCTTTGAGAGAGTGAGCAGCCAAAACAATATTAAAATTTTGTTTAAATATATGTATTTTTAATTATTATTCTTTTAAAATTTATTTTCTTTCTTCTCCATGGTAGCATATGTCAAATCTCTCCACCCTTATCATCCCAAAATTGACGCGCCATTACCACCTCTCCACCAGATTCATTATTGTAAATTTCTAACAACTCTCATGTAAAATTTTTGGGGAAAAAATCAAATCCACCATCTCCAATCACCAAAAAATAATTTCAATCAAATTAGACTCATAGTGGTCTTGATGATGGTGTGAATATTCTCTTTTTTCGAGCTTTATTATTTGAAAGAAATGGTGGAGAGCTCTTTGAGTAAATGAAGGAGCTAATGGTGAAGGCGTAGAAATAATAAAGGCATAGGTGGAGATGGTGGTGGCAGCGAAATTCTCATACTATGCCGGCGGCGGTGACATATCCCTCCGGAGAGGACAAAAGAGAGCCCCCAATTTAACCCCCAATATTTTCTCCAAATCAAAGGTCTCACAAAATAATTAGGGCTAAAATATGAATGAAGACAATGATTGAAGAAGAAAGAGAAAAAAAGGTCTTTTAAAAATAGATCTACATGCAAAATACACGTGTCAAGCGCGTGTGTTTCACCACAAGACACATATCTGATTATGACGTTTTAAGGGGGTACTTATTTCATTTTTAAATAATTCAGGGAGGGTAATAGGACCCCGTGAAGTATAAGTGTGTAGTTGGAAATCCGGCTATAGGTTGGGGGGGCTTTTGGTCATTTTCTCAAAAAAATATAAAGTAGACAAGTAAAACTGAAAAAGGCACAAGGTATTACTCCTTCCGTCCCATTTTATGTGACACCATTTCCTTTTTGGTCAGTCCCAAAAAAAATGTCACATTTTCTTATATGGTAAATATTTAAAGGTACAATTACTCTTTTACCCTTGTTGGTTACACTTAATATTAAAGATAGTACTCCAATACATTTATGAGAAGAGAGAAAAGTGAGACAACTTTTTAAAGGGCAATTTGAAAAATATTTTAAAGTCTTCATTTATTTATTAAACTTCGTGTCCGGTCAAATATTGCTACATAAAATGGAGGGAGGGAGTAGTATTTTTTTTTACCCTTCTCCTAGAACTTTTACTTTACTTCTATTAGTGATTCGAACTCACAATCATAAATTCACAATCTTAAATTTAAAAGTGAACATGCTTACCATCGAAATAACTCCCGTCGTGTGATAGGATACAAACACAAAGCGAGTATAAATGACAAAAGAAAAACTTTGGGAAAGGGAAGTGAACCAATGGAGAATTTCTTCAACTATTTCAACATTAAACTACTCAAACATCATACTATCATGTCGTATCCATGCCCATATTTTTTCTTCAAATATTATTTCCCCTCTTTGCTGGCTTCTTCTCATACGGAGACACCGATGCTCTTTTACTCCACCATTTTCCTCTGGTATTTCTATTGATTTTTTTTTTTACTATTAGCTGCCCAAAACCATGTATTTATACAAAATCACACAAGGGAAGAAGTTCTGTATCTGAAGTGGAAATGGTACTAGTTACCTTAACATGGAGCCATGGTGGTACTCATGTTTTTCTCTGCGGTTCCTTTGATGGGTATTTTTCATTTTTTTCTATTACAACTCCTATTTGATGATTTCGCAAAGTGCACTCTACATGTTTGATGTTATGTGCCTACTAACAGCTGAGAGATTTTTGGGTGGTGCAGATGGAGTGAGCAGATACCGATGAATTTGGTGGAGGGTTCTGCTGCCGTTTTTCAGAGGACTGTTGATGTTCCACCAGGATATCATAAGGTATTACCAAAAGTTTTGTGTGATGATTGTGTGCATTGAGCTACGATTCCGTGCCAATTAGACCTAAAAATTGAAAGAAAGGGTTGTATGATGACATTTTTGTCTTAAGTAGTGTACGCGAAGAATAGACTCACCTTTGTCATATAGTATAGCTGCAGGGGGATAATCAAGTTCATAGAGCTAGAATTGTGGTATTTGTAAAGAAATGGATGAACAGGAAGAGTGTTTCAAGAATCATGATTTGCTTTATAATTGTAGGATAGTGGTGAGTATTCCCTCCTGTTACTTGGGTGACCCGGGTTTGATCCCGGCAACGGCGTGTTTGTTGTCTTCTGAGCTGAGGGTCTATTGGAAACAATCTTTCTACCTCACAAAAGTAGGGATATAAAGTCTACCTACATCGTTGGGTCTTGTGGAATCACATGGTGTATGTTGTTGTTTTTTGTGTTAAGTTGCAGGCGAGTTAACTGATATGAATGCGCTCCCCCCCCCCCCCTTCCAGTTAATGTTTTGTTACTCCTTCACAAAATCTATATGTGGGTCTGTTTTCTGTCATTTCGACTTGAAATCCTCTGGAGGTTGCGAAGCAGATTGTAACTTCTTCATTTGCTGCAACATGTGCCTGTTGAAAAAAATCTTACTTATACAAGTAGGTAAAAGCTGCATATGGTTTCTGAAAGCCAATAACGAGGAAAACTAAAGCTTAAATGCATAACTGCCTATGTCGGAAGGATCAACCACATCTTCTTAAGTGAACAATGTAACCTGTTTTGGGGGATTTCATCTTCAGGCTTTAGACGCGTACTTTTGAAGTTTGTAATTGCATATTTCTCCCAATTATGGCGTAATGGCATAAGAAGGTTAATTTGCTTCCTCCGTACGCTTTCAAGTTTCTGTCTTCTCTGGAACAGTGGGGTGTGTCGTCGCAATGCAGGAACAACAAAAGAATTAATCTGAGTCAAAATTAAACTTGGGCTGCTGGTTTCATCGTCTGAGGCTTCTGCTTTCATGTTTTAAGCTTGTTTCTGGCATAATAATCTTTTCTCATTCACGATATGACAGTTCTGTATGTTTCACTATCCGTCTTTAGGTTCTGAAAAATGATGAAATCATAGCTAGTCAGTAATCAGTAGCATATCCAAGCAACAACAATGATTATTAGGTGCTTTTTTCAAAAAAAAAAATTGATGACCAAGGTGCTTTTTTTCAATTGCAATCAGGTCTAAGAGCCTTAAGCCTTTATAAAGTGGATAAGTGAGAAGTGAGAACCAATTCTCAACCTACATTCTTTAAGGGATTATAATGTGGATGATTCATACCCATTTGTCACCTACATTGCTTACTCCCCCCTTCACAGTTAAGCTGATTTGAAAAGATAATAGCAACGTTAGGAAAGTAAATTGAATTGTCTAGCTTTAATTGGGTGGGTAATAATATTTCAAATAATAGCTAAATGTGTAGAAGATGGAAGGTGAGTTTATTGGATAGTAGGTCAAGGCTGGAAAAACACAGGTAGTGTTACTTCTCATTAATTTGAGTTCTGGAGATGGGGAACTTGGTATTTTGGAATTGGTCAAATGAATTGGATGGATTATAACCAAAAGTGAGTTAACTTAATTGAGACCAAGTGAGTACTCCAGGAGATGTGCCATTACTCACTGTGATCCATCTTACCGTACCCTGTACATTTTTTGTGTTGTGCATTTTAACTGCCTCTAAGAAGAATCGATGTGCATCCATGTATCAGCAAATAGTAAGGCATGCAGATTTAGTATTACTGTACCGGCATTGGTTTTTCTCTTGATAATGATTTTTCATGTCTAAAATTCCCGAGGATTGTGGTATTCTTTGATTTTGATGCTTTGGCTGCTGTGTTACTGATCCAAATTTGTATCTAATATGTCTATTCTGGTAAATAGTTTGATTTTCAGGACCATCCTTGTTTTCTTAACAAGCTAAGCATTTAGCAAATTTACCTCTTCATAAGAGAGGAGTATCATGAAGTTTTACATTATTGTAGCTGTTACTGATCGTATTATACATGCACAGCCACACCTGCTTAAAATAAAGGAAAGTGCTCATTTTGTACGGAGTTGAATTTACTGGCTCCAAATGAACTATGCAGTACAAATTCTTAGTTGATGGCATCTGGCAAGTCGACCAGGACCAGCTTTGTGTTCAGGATGAGTATGGTGCAATCAACAACTTAGTATTTGTTAAGGAATCGGTTTCCATGCCTTCTGCCTTAATAAGAGAGGATGCTCAGTCAAAGTTGGTCTCAGGTTTTACTAGCAGCACACATCTAGAGGTTAGTGCCAATCAGAAAGAGTTTCTTACATGATATGGTTCATGACCCAGTTTCCTTTTCCGTCCTCCATTCTGACAACTACCATAATGACTTCATCCGACCATTTTCCTTCACATTTTAATTTCGCATAATCTGTCATACCAACCAGGCTTCATCTTCAAGCGAGTCACAACTTAAACCAGTCATGCAGTTAAACAATGAAATAGATGTTTCCCGCCATCGTCTATTCATGTTTTTGTCATCTTCCCAAGCATATGAGCTGATTCCAAATTCAGGAAAGGTTTGGAAGTTTTTATGTATGCTTTCCCTTATATTGTGCCTTTACTTAATACTATCTCTAATTAAATTTACTGACTACCTAATTGGTGATTTTTTGTTGTAGGTCTTTGCGTTAGATACTGAAGTGGCTGTGAAGCAGGCTTTTCATATCATGTATGAACAGGTATGGTTTTCTATGGACACTATTGATTCTCTTCTCGGCTCCTTTTGCGTGTCAGAGACACCTTTGTCCTCAAGGTAAAGATTGTAACTAACTATAAATACTTGTTCAAGCAAATTCTGGAAGTTGTAAGTTGTCTTGGAGAAAAGCATATCAGTTAAATTCAAATTATACATTTCAAGTTTGGACTTGATTAGTAAATCAACACAAGCAAATATTTTCTGCACTTTATGAAGACTATTTTAATATATTGGATAAAATGCGTGAAGGTTGTCTGCAATGGTTTTACCATACCCTACTACTAGACCTTCAAATGCACCGGTTCGTAAATGTTTCACTATGATGATTGAAGGTATTTGATAAAAGAAAGAAATTTAATTTACAAGATACTATCTCCACGAGATAGTTGGTAAGGTCTGCGTACATTCTACCCTCCCCAGACCCCACTTGTGAGATTCCACTAGGTATGTTGTTGTTGTTGTTGTTATGTTCCTATATTGGAGGTTGTGAAAGTGTCTAATATTCATTTGTCAATTTTTCTCTGTTATGGCCTATGGGGATATGAGTGTCTTTCCTTTAGTCCGCTGTGCTGTAGGTAATCTATTCCTTGGTTTAGTATCATTGAAGAGAACGTAGGAAATCAAAAATATTATTCAGTGCTGGTAAATCCTGCCAAAAATAATGTCTCTGTATATTTGGCAGGGCATTTATGCAATTGTGTCGGTTGAAAAATTCTAATATTCAGTAGGAGTTTGTGCTATCCTACTAGCACTAAGAATTATATTTCCTTGTCTTTAGTGATTTATTTTGTACTTTTTTCCTCCATTCAAGTTCCATTTTGATTTTGTTTTATGCTTGGAATTTCTTGAACTTAACTAGCTGAATATATGTTCAGCGACTTGCAGTGATGCCTCTTTGGGATGGACAGAATGCGATGATTTCAGGAATGCTTACTGCTTCTGATTTCATTTTGATCTTGTTGAAGGTACTTTTAAATTGCTAAGCAGTGCTAGCAGCAAGTTTAAAATTCTTTATCTATGAGTGGAAAGTGCTGAAAATTGAACCAAAGGTGATTATTCTTTGGCTTGCCTCTGAATATCTTAGCATCATAATCCATGTTTTTAGTAAAACCTCAGAAACTCGCTTTTTATATGGCTAATAAGTTACTTGTCCACATAGGAACCTAATCCCCCTCCCCCCTCCTTTCCTCGTCAAGCATTTGGTCATTCAAGTGCATCAAATAATGGAGAGTGAATTATATCGATCAGAGTCGGGCTTATTTTTTTATATTAAATTTTTTAAACAAAGTGACTGTCTATGTTCATTGAGGATTATAAACCTGCTGATGAATGTTCCTTTCATTGTATTTATGGGGAAAATCGATATAGTAAGGTTTAAAATCACAAGAAAATATTGCCTTTTGAATTCCATCTACTATGTATAACTTTGTGTAGTTGAATCCTCCAATCATACGCCTTTGACCTTGCAATTGTAATGTTTATTGGTCCTTAGAATTGTTATTTATTACATTAGTGCATTATCTATTACACATCTATGCTTCTTTCTTATATGTCACACCTAAGGTTTTACTATTTTTGCAGCTCCAGGAAAGTCATCCAATGCTGACCCATGATGAGCTTGAAATGCACACGATTTCAGCTTGGAAATACGGAAAGTTCCAATTGCAAGCAGAAGTGTCAGGAGCTATGATACCTCCAAACAGAAGAGTACTGCAAGTATGTAATTGTTCGTTTTGCTGGAGTTTTAGTTAACTATCTTTCTTTTCTAATTGCTATGTGGAATATTAATATTTTTTTTGTTTATCACGACTCTCCCTGAAGTCTTGGTGGTTTTTTTTTTTTTTTGGGGGGGGGGGGAGGGGGGGAT
>JAJOOS010033422.1:0-16654 GCA_029582725.1 Solanum chiquidenum | reverse complement strand
TTGAAGATGATGATAGATTGCAGCATTGTAGTGCTATTGCTACAAGATCTCTTGTGCAGAAGAAGGAAGACCCTGGTGCTTTCACGATCCCTTGTACTATAGGGTTGTTGCACTTTGCTAAGGCATTGTGTGATCTTGGTGCTAGCACAACCTCATGCCATTGTCTATTTATAGGAAGTTGGGTCTAGGGGACCCAAAGCCCACTGCAATGCGGTTACTAATGGCCGATCGAACTGTGAAAATACCCATTGGTGTACTCCATGATGTTCTAGTGAAAGTGGAGTCTTTCATTTTTCCGGCAAATTTTGTGATTCTTGACTGTGAGGTTGATTTTAAGGTTGATTACCATTGTTTTGAGGCCACTACCATGCTGGTAAATGGTTATATGTGTGTTGTAGCATGCTATGTGATTTATTTGTTTTGGAGCATGATTTTGCCTTAGTCTAGGATAAACTAGTTGTGCCTTAGCCATATGCACCTTGTGACTATGTTATTTCTCCGATGTCATTTCAGATTGACTAGGTACTTGTAGACTGGAATAACACATTTGGGTCTGATAATATCGGCCTTAGCTTAGGCATTTTCTCTACTTGCTAGCCTTTTTTTCTCCTCTCCATATTTCTGCGGTTCTGATGCATTACCGGAGATTGTGTGCTTTCTACAGAGTGGAGTGCTTCCGCCTTGAAGCCTTTTAAGATATTGTTGAGGGTGGACATCAATCCATGGTTTCTTGGAACCTACTTGAGATCCTTTTTAGAGTATATACCCCCCTGAGAACTCTTTCTAGCTGGGTTGTTGACGCCCCTGAGAGTGGGATTGTTGGATGGGCCGCTAGGATTTCTGAGATCCTCTACAGAGTTGACACACCCCCGAGGCACTCTTTCTAGCTTGGTGATTGATTCCATTTCGAGTGAATTATTTGTCTAGGTAGGTCTGGGTTTATAATCAGTCCTTCTAGTGGGACTAGAGTTGACTGGTTGAGTTGATTTTAACCCTTGCTAGTTGGGCTAGGATTTTACTGGTTCTTTGATTCGAATCTGGATTATTTTTCTGCCTTGTAGACTTAGCAATTCTGTATATCTAACGGGCATAAGGAGTTCGTTCGGGTTTTATTTCAACTTGCGCACGAGTGTACCTTCTAGGCTTATAGGGGTCTAGTTAGGTTTAGTTTAGTTGTACTTAGATTTACATTCACTATGCTTGTGTCCCTTCTTTTCATATCTATTTGGCCTCTGTTTGTGTCTAGATTGGATCTTTTATGATTGATTTTACCTTTCTTGCTCGATCGGCCTATGATGCCTACTGAGTACCCTTGTTTTGGTACTTATCCTACACTTACATCTTTTCATGATGTAGGTCCTAGTACCGCTATCAGTGGTGATCATTCGTGTCATCTTTTGAAGCTTGTTGATATCAGAGAAAAGGGTGAGAACTTGGCGTTCTGGATCAGACAATAACCTTCTATACCTATGTTAACTTGTCTCTTTCTTTTGAGTTGGCTTGTTGTGGTCCACTTTGGGGACTTGTATTTATCTCGTTCTCTGTACTTATGACTTCGAGGTTCCGAGAGGGTTTCCTTTGTATTTAGTTTTTTGTTTGCTTTCTTTTTTTTTCTTTCTTACCTTCAATATTATTTTGTGTTTTGTTATACCCTTGTACTCAGTACTTCTTTTTCTGGGTTCTGGTCGGCTTACCTACTGGTGGAATTTAGTAGGTGTCATCATGACTTCAGGTCGTGACAAGTTGGTATTAGATACCTAGGGTCATTGTTCTCCCTTGATAGATTTTATACCTAAAAGAGTCGTATGGATCGGCGCAGAGACGTTCGTGTCCTATTTTTGGAAGGCTGCATGGTATCTTTAGAAATTCTTCTCTTTTGTATCTCTTTCGTCCAGCCTGCTTGTTATTGGCTTTTGAAATCTCACTTGTTTCACTCTTTACAGAAGATGGATCATAGTGCCGCAAGGCGGGTTACGATAGGGGTCGACATGCCTTGCTAAGTAAGGGTGCTGCATCACCCAATTTAGAGAGAAGGGTCCAGAGCTAGTTGAATCCTCTACCACAACATGTTCTAGAGTAGTCGGTGAGGCCAGGACCAGCTCAGCCACCACCCTAACAAACTATGTTTTTATATCTCCAAGTAGCAATTACTCAGATTTAGACCATGCTTGGCGGTATGCAGCAGGCACCAGCATCAGCGTCATTACCGGTACCTGCATCAGCACCAGGTCGACAAGATTAGCACAGAGGCACCTAGGGCACAAGTACCACCGAGGGGTGCCCAACCCATGATTGCATCCTGAGCTATACCTTTAGAATAGAAGAATATGCTTAGGTTATTCTTGAGTCTTTCAACTCTGAGGTTTTTGGGGGCTGTGGGTGAGGATGCCCATGAGTTTCTTACTACTTACCGAGAGTGGTTGTATACCTTGGGTCTCATGGAGTTGAGAGGATCTAACTTCACTGTGTATTAGCTTGATAGGCTAGCCAGAAAGTGGTGGCATACACTAAATGAGACTAGACCCACTAGGTTTCCTCCGGTCACATGGACTGAGTTTTTAGAGGCTTTCATTGCCAGATTCATCTCTCATAGCGTTAGAGATTACCTATGAGATCAGTTCTCTAGATCAGAGGAGCCTCCACGACAATGTCTGGGTACGAGGCCAGGTTTCACTATCTCTCCTGCCATGATAACATAATTCTGCCTATGGAGGAGAAGAGAGTTTGTTGTTTGTTCATGGGTTGAGACTACAGCTGCGCATTGAGGCCCAGTCTATGGTATCAACGGGTCGCTCTTTCTTGCATGTTATCTATCATGCTCGCACTATTGAGAAACACAATTGCTCTACCACTTCTACCAGAAACACCTCCAGCTAGGGGTCGAGGTCAGAGTCAGAAGCGTCATAGTAGACAATAGGGTATTTGGGGTAAGCCTTGGGAGGCAAGCTAGGTAGTACGATTGATGGCCAGGGTAGAGGTAGACATGGACATTTCTATGCAGCCCCATAGGGTAAAGTATCAAATGTGATCATATGTATAATTTTGTTATGCCATCAACCCGCCTAAGCTTTGTTTAATTCACGCTCTACTTATTCTTATGTGTCTATGTAATATGTTTCTCATATGGGCATGAGTTATGAGCCTATGGCAGCATCGTTGTGTGTGTCAACCCTCGTGGGTGAGTCTTTAGTAGTACATCATGTGTTTCGATCATGCTTAGTTATTATTAAGGGGAGTGAAACCCGGGATGACCTTATGTTGTTAGATATGATTGATTTTGATCTTATTTTTGGCATAGACCAACTATCTCCCTACTGTGCGGTTTTAGATTATTTCTCTAAGATAGTTACCTTAGTCATGCACGGTGTTCCCCTAGTGGTTTGGAAGAGGGTCATTTTTGGATAGCAGCATAGTTGGCACATCTCCCAAGGTTTTTAGTGTGGTTATATGCAATTAGCCATTTTAACGTTAAAACTGAAGCCTAAGTTTGACATTAGTCAACATTCTGAGTAAACTAGCTCGAATGAGAATTCTATCAATGCGGTTAGCTCCGTAATGTCAAGTTTAGTCTTGAATGACCCTTCATTTTGGTCCAGATGTTTCTAGGCTAATTCTTATGGATTTTGTCTTAAAACAACATTGGGTGTGGGACCTATTTTATATTGAAACGACCACGGATGAGAAAATTGATCATTTCTTTAAGGCCGAAATGCCATTTTTGATGGAGAAGCATGGTTCATTTGCGTGCAGAAGGTTCCGAACGAGTTCGGGGCACCCCATAAAAGTTTTGGAGACCAATCCCTTTGCTGTTAGCAGATGCGGCCACAAAGGCTGGCACATGCGCTTCACAATCGTGAACAACTGGCCTCGCATTTGGGTGTAGTCAACCACTATCACGATTGTCCACCGATTGGGCCTCCCTATTTAACCCCAGGTCGCGACCATTCTTGGGTATTGATATTGGAAATGCAACTTCTCCCTCGTTTTAACTTAGATTTTGGTGATTTGAAGTTC
This sequence comes from Solanum chiquidenum, assembly GCA_029582725.1. Lineage (NCBI taxonomy): Eukaryota > Viridiplantae > Streptophyta > Magnoliopsida > Solanales > Solanaceae > Solanum > Solanum chiquidenum. The sequence continues at coordinate 12,640 of JAJOOS010033422.1, read as the reverse complement.
CACATGCTCTTTATTGTCGGGGCTATGTAATTGAATTATTGGATTGTGTTGGTGGCACTCAATTCGAGGTGAATTTTGTTGGTAAGCTTCTACCTACTCTCTTTTAGTTTGAGTTTTCATTGTGTTGTTGTTTATGCTGATTTTTAAGCCTTGAATTGTGTTCTATTTTGGGAAATTAGTTCAAGGAATAGATTAGGACCTTTTGATATAGTCAAATCCATAATTTCTAGCACTCATCCCATGATTCTCATTTGACCATAAAAATTGATTCATCTCTATTTCTGGTGATTTTTGTGTCTAAACGACCGTATTGATGTTGTGATCCTATTTTTGATAGTGTGGTAGCGTTTAGAGTTCATTTGAAAGGGAAATCTTTGGCCTTTTGATTTGGAGCACGCGCGATTAGCCTACAGGTAGGTTACGGCTTCCTTTCTAGTTAGATTGAGCATGAATGTGTGAATTCATGATGATGAGTGTGAATTTGGGACGGGTACATAGTTATTCCTTCTTTCCTTCCAAGAGACCACGATTTAGGGTTGATAACTTATTGGTAGAGGATTGTATGTGTGTTGTAGCATGTTATGTGATTAACTCGTTTGATTTCCTATTTTTGGAGCATGATTTGGCCTTAGTCTAGGATAGACAAGTGTTGCCTTAGCCCTGTGCATCTTCTGACTATCAATGTCTTCAATATTTTTTCAGAACGACTAGGTTTGGGATAGCAGACTTGGGTGTGAAAGTATCGGCCTTAGCTTAGGCATTTGTGTTGCTTCTTAGCCTTTCTGTCTCCTCTCCCTATTTTTGCGGTTCTGATGCATTATCACAGATTGTGTGCTTTCTTGAGGTTGGAGTAATTTCATCTTGGAGTCTTTTATGATATCGTTCAGGGTAGACGTCGATCCATGGTGGCTTGGAGCCTACTTGGGATTCTCTTCGCAGTCGATACGTGTAATACCCTATAATTAAATAAGGGTATATTTGTCATTAGTTTAAGAAAAGGGGATTAAAATAAGCTATTTGCTTTAAAGGAAAAACTACAAAGTCAATGGGAAAAATACCTTGGCAACTTTGAGGAAAAGGCAGAAGTCAGCCTTTGGGGGAAAAGGAAAAATAGAGTTGTTGCTTTATTTTTCAGTGAAGGAATGACGAAGTGTAACGACCCGAACCGTCGTTATTTAGGAAAGGAAAAATTTCAGGAAAACCTGGGCCCAGCATCTCGCCAAAGCAGTCTAGATGCACTAGATCGGCGGCGCTGCAGTGGGACAAGGAGCTCCAGAGCGGAACGAACAGGGACATAACTTAAATAATGAGAAGTCTTATTTTCTCCTTTTTCCAAAATATCAAAAAGAGGCGAGGATCACCCCAGAAACCCTCAGAAGGCTTCTCTAGGCTTGGTAAAGAAGAAGGAAGAGAGTTCTAGTGGAAGGAAGTTGACAGCGTGTGGATTTTCGGTCAAATCCACCATTACGAGGTCCAGAAACCAGATTTTTTTCCCATAATCCTATGCAACTGCTTGGCACCCATGTATTCTAGGTTTATTAATTGAGTAGTTGTAAATCTGTGATTCACTATGTAGTATATTGGTAATTGATGATAGAATTAATGCGTAGACTTTCATGCATCGAAAAGTGGATGATTGTTTATATACTATCAATTGTTGAATTAGATGGAAATTATATAAGGAAGCCTTGTCCTATGGAATAGGTTTAGAGGATGATCGACTCTAGTTTTGGTGTTGTGTATGCTTGTTGTATTGGTTCCATGTTTGTGCACGTGAATGGGATTAGAGAACATGACTCGAATGATAATAAAAATACTAAGTTTAAATAGTTACATGCCATGAACCTATTAATTGATAATATGATAATGAGTATTGTTACTTATGGATATGATAGTGACTGTTGTTATGTTGATAGGATCGGGTGTCACGTTCCGACACATACAATGGATCGGGTGTCACGTTCTTACACATATATATTAGATCAGGTGTCACGTTCTGACACATATTGGATCGGGTGTCATGTTCCGGTACACTAATTGGGATAGGGTGTCACGTTCTGACACACTAACAATTTATGCATGGGTTCCATGAGAGGCCCACTTTGACTATGATGTTCATGTCTAATTGTCGTTGATACTGAAAATTGTATATCTCTCTTGAAAGAACAATTGACTAAACTATTTTTCGTATACGTGTATTACCATTTTGGGTTTACTCGATATATATATACTTCATTATTAAATGAACTATGAAGGTTCAGGTCCAAATCATGATGTGTATGGTAAGTGGAGACCAAATGTCCAAGTGTTCTTGAAAAGTGAAAATTGGGGTAGGGTTATGTTATAAGTGGGGCATTAAAGTGGTTAGGTATCTATTAGTTGACAAATGGATCCGTATTAAAATAGTTAGCTAGCGTTGATATTATGTTCTATTGGGGCAAGGGTTTAGTGGTGATGAGGATATGATAGGGGTATGTTGTGATTGGTTGGTCGGGTTGGTAGTGGTTACATCTGGAACCTCTCTAAGAGATAGAATGATTTATGATCAAGAGTGGAGCGAGTAAGGGGTTAGAGTCAAGTGTACTAGTATATGTTAAGGTATCCGAGAATTGTAAGGGCAGTAAAATATAACGGTATAGGAATGAACAGTCTTATTGAATATTTCCTACTAGTCGTTTTTATTATTTTACTTGGTGGCTATCGGGTTGACCGATGATGCCTACCAGTACGTGTGGTTTGTACTGATACTACTCTTGGTATGCCTTTTTGGCATAGTATGGTTGCAGGGTAAGTGATATTTCGTAGGTGAAGACGAAGACAATCTCCAGCAGCTTCTATTTTTCCTTCCATATGGTGGGAGCTGTGTCATATGTTATTATGTTATATGCGTTGTAAATCTTAGACGCTCTCGTACCTGTTTAGACCAGATCCTTAGGGAAGTTAATTACTTTACAAGTTAACTTTGAGTCGTTTAAGAATCTTATTTTATAAACATACATGTCTTTCTCTTATTCGTCATTTTTCTTAATTTTCTACATTTTAAAAATGTTTGGGAATCGAGAGTTCTCCTACTTAGGTGTTAGGGTAGGTGCCCGCACTGCCCGGTGGGTTGGGTAGTGACAAATTGGTATTAGAGCCCATGTTACTGGTCTTCCAGTACAAGAGCAAATGTGGAATAGACTCATGCGGATTGGTGTGTTGACGTCCACATCTAATCTTCAGGAAGCTACGAAGCATTCTATGAAGTCATCCCATTTTTTCTCTCCTTTCTTGAGAGTTGTCGCTTTTGGTATGAGTTGAGTCCAATTGGTATCTCTCGATTCCAATTGGTATCTCAACAAAGTGGACTGGACGCCATAGTCACGGCTGAGAGGACAAAAGCAAGGTAAATTGGAACTGAGAAGGTTCCAATTGGTATCTGGCCTTAAGGGTGATATAAAAGCATGGATGATCAGTAATGGTCATCTATGGAGCGACCTAATCAATAATTTTGACTTGTTTGTGAGTTGTAGTTTGAAAGTAAGAATATATGCATATTGTTGTCTGAAATAATTGTTGGTGTGAAAGGTGCAATTACTTGGATGCTATGATATGACTATGTACGCAGTATGCTTGTCTGGATTTCGATGTGTGCAATATGCTAGCCTAAATGTTCGAAATTGTGCGAGTCGTAATTGCCTGAGTTTTGTGAACTTTTCGTTGGAAGGAGAGTCGTCACTAGGTTAGGTGCAAGGGTCTAGATAACTACGATGTGATTCGTAAGAAAAATCTTGACAGGTGTTGCGACCGACTATAACCATGTGAGTGTATGGGCACATACTGGTATGTGTGTGTTAGTGGTGTTGGATTAATGGGAAGGGGATTATGGGGTATGTACCGTTGGGTTGACTCGGGGTAAGCAATGATTATCCTAGCTAAAGAGGATTACCCTAAATTCTTAGTTATAGCCTGGGAATCAATGAAAAATTTAAGAAACGGAAGAACACCAGGAAATTGTTGGCCTGGGGTAATGTTCCGTCTGAGCCGTTGGGCGAGATTATTCCCACTAGGGCTAGGCCGCCAGAGAGGGATTTCTCCCGCCAGAGCGGGACAGAGCGAGACAGAATCTCATCCATGTCTCCCTTTTTTCCCTAGTCAAACATATGGACCCCGAATCGTATATAGACTAAATTTTCCAATCTACACAGTACTCAACAATAGAACAGTAAGTTGTACCACCTAGCATTTAATTATTGGCTCCGAACATAGCAAAAAACCAGCATCCACGTTCTTACAAAAATGTAGGGAAAACGCAAAAGAGAAATAGAAACTTTGTTCATTACATTCCCAAGAGGGGAAAAACCAAATCTGAATCCCCGAGAATGGGAAGTGTCGCTACCGGACTATAGGTCCTCTTGGGTTGTCTCGATAACCCATGCCTCGCTCAACCAAGAAAACTCCTGAAAGTCCTCCGGCTCGAGCCTGGAAATCTCCATGTATGGGGCAATGCAAGAGAAATGAATTTTAGGGTCTTCCACATCCGGCCCATCAGATGATCCCTCTCTAGATTCTTCTTCCTCTCAAATCGCAGTTGACGCTGAAGGTGGAACTGGAGTGGGGAGGTGGAACTGGAGTCAAGGTGCTAGGATAAAAACCTCTCAATCTTCTCTAGACGGCCGCCAGTTCCTCCACCACATGAGCACCAGATAGCGGGGCTAGGATTGGGGAAGGAGAGTAACATTGGCCTCGTCATCTTCCCCTTCTTCGTCATCTGCCTCAGCAGCTGCTTGACTGCTACTAGCCCTGTCCGTCTTCCTTCTTTTACTCCTGGAGATGGAAGCGTGCCTAATCAAAAAAGGGTGAAAAAAGGGATCCATGGGAAGTAACTCATCGGTGTCCCAGAGTAGCACCCCCACCCGCTTGCACATCACAGTCACCAGTCCAAGCAAGAAGAATGTCTTCTTGTTTCCCCGGTAGAACACCTTCCCCTCTTAAATGATATGCGCGCCCACATTTAGCCTGATTCCCTATATAGCACAAGCCACCATCAATGCTCGGGGGAAGGTCACGTCGGTGCGGTTTCCCGACCGGGGGATCCTCTTGGAAACCAAGTCTAGCCACCGCTTAGCCTCCGCTAACTAGTGAGTGCTAGTGATGCCCTTAGTAGTAGCATAGTAGACCCGATCCTAGCGTGAAGGCTCCACTAGTGTCTCCTTCAAGAAGACCAAGTCCATCTCTCTCAGCTTGACCTCAAACTTCATGTTAGGGACCTCTGGCACCTCGAGCGCATCATTTATGAAGTGAGTGTTCAGGGGGATGTCAACTCCTCGAATGCGGATGGTAGGGTGAGGGTCATTACAGCGGACGGTAGGAAGGATAACATAGAACTTCCTTACCCAGTTGAAGCGTGCAGCCGGGGGAGCCTCTGTCAGTGGGGCCTAGAAAAACTCCATCAGGTAGGCATAAAAGGCGGGTGCTTTCTCCTCTAGACCCAGCAAGTGAAAACCCCTCTCACAACAGAACTTATTGTTTCGGTGATCATGGTGTCTCTCCCAACTTGAGGCATCGAGAAATTGGACGAAAGGTAGATTTTCCTTGTTAAAATGAGCCATAGCAGACAAGCATGCAAAATAAAATTATGAAAGATGCACGTTAGGACTCAATGGGATTAGTCAATACCTGGTCAAGCAGAAAGAATTTTTTTTCTATTTTAAGTGGCAATAAGGCCACTGTTCTGTGGAATCCTGCCAGGGCGGCAAGGATCCCGGCACAGCGGCATGAACGAGGCCACCACAATAGGATGGAGGCCTCTAAAGCGGCCTTCATCTGGAACAAACCTCAGGCGCGATCATGGCGCCCCTTCGTCCGAAAAACCTAATTTTCACAAAATTTCAGCAGATCATAGTCTATAAAGTACCCTAGTACAAAAATATCTGGTTATTCTAGCAAAATAACCCCTAAATGGTGCCTGAATCCGGGTTTTAAATCAAGAAACTATTCAGCTTCCCCCCACCCATGTCGGAGTCCTTTCGATCTTATTTTTGAGAAATCCAAATGCTCAGACGTTGTAGAGACGTTATGAACATAAGGGAAGTGTCCAAAATTCCCCAAGGACCTTCTAATTAAGCAATTACAATCATGCAATAATTGTTAAGTAAGTATTGAAGTAAATAGAGTAAGAAGAAAGAACATTATCAGAAATTGACGTTTGGAGTGAAGCGATTGAAAGCATTTTTTTAGTTTTAGGGGTGAGCTTAGAAGGAAATGGGGTAACATTTTCCTTTCCCCCTACTTACTGGTTACGATCCCCCACCATAATGGGAGTGTCCCCACCACAGTGGCCCCGCCTCAGCAGGAACTATGCCGCTCTGGCGAGGTAGGATATCCAATGGGGCATGTTTCTTTCTCTGTGTGTTGAATCTTTTCCTTAATTGGTCCCTTGTGTAAAGAACCCCTTCGTGCTTAAAACTTGGAAATCACCATCCTTCGTGGTTTTGAAACGGGTCGTGTCGTTAGTTTAGAAGAACTCCAAAAAGGGCTCATGTTGATCCCTTCGTTAGTCTTTCAGGGACGAACGAGGGGTAAATTAGTATCTATTGTAACGACCCGTACCGTTGTTATTTAGGAAAGGTGAAACGTCATGGATAAAGTAGGCCCATCATCACGCCAGAGCGGGCTAGATGCCGCTAGGGCAGTAGCGCTCCAGCGGGACAAAGAGCACCAGAATGGGACGAATGGAGACAAAACTTAAATAACGCGAAGTCTTATTTTCTTCTTTTTCAAAATACACAGGAAAGAGGTGAGGATTACCCCGAAAATCCTCAAAAGGAGCTCTAGGCATGGAAAAAAAGTAGGAAGAGAGTTCTAGCGTAAGGAAGTGGATACCTTGTGGATTTCTGGTCAAATCCACCGTCACGAAGTCCGAAAACCAATTTTTTTTTACATAATCCCGTGCAGTTTTTTGGCACCCAGGTAGGCTAGGTTTATTAATTCAGTAGTTGTAAATTTGTGATTCACTACGTAGTAAATTGGTAATTCATGGTAGAATTCATGCGTAGGCTTTCGTACACCGAAAAAGGGATGATTGTTTATATCCTATCAGTTGTTGAATAAGATGGAAATCATAGAAGGAAGCCTTGTCCTCTGGAATAGGTTTAGAGAAGGATCGACTCTAGTTTTGGTGTTGTGTATGCTTGTTTTTTTGTTCCATGTTTGTGTACATGAATGGGATTAGAGAACATGACTCGAATGATAATGAAAAGTATAAGTATAAATAATTACATGTCATGAACCTATTACTTGATAGTATGATAATGAGTATTGTTACTTATGGATGTGGTTGTGACTGTGGTTGTGTTGATTGGATCGGGTGTCATGTTCTGACAGATACAATGGATTGTGTGTCACATTCCGACACATATACATTGGATCAGGTGTCATGTTTCGACACATACATTAGATTGGGTGTCACGTTCCGGCACACTAAAAGTTTGGGCATGGGTTCCAATAGAGGACCATCTGTGATTACGATGCTCATGTCTAATTGTCGTTGATACTAAAAATAGTATCTCACTCTTAAAAGAGTAATTGACTGAATTGTATTCCATATATGTGTATTACCGTGTTGGGTTTACTCGATATATATACCTTGTTATTAAATGAAGTATGAAGGGTGAGGTACAAATCAGGATGTGTATGGTATATGGAGACCGAGGGTCCAGGAGTTACTATGTGTTACTTAGGTACTCAATTGGTTGGTTTGAGGTTGTAAATGTGAAACCCTTAGGGGGTAATGAGATTCAGTAAGAAGGGAATGCAATACAAGTATCCCCAGTAATTCGACGACTCAGATACTACTCTACCCTTACTTTAATCAGTCTTTCCTAGTTGATCACTCGGGGATGAGTGATGGGTAAATTAGTATCTATTGTAATGACCCAATTTCCGTCGTTATGGAAAAGTCAATGGAGAAAGAATTGGAGTCAGAAAACTTTTTCGTAGTAATTGGATTTTCCCAACCTAGTCCAGATTTTGATGAAATCGGAGTCATTATGGTGTAGGGAAATTTGGTAACAACCGGGTGAGTTAATTATGTTTTTGATTACATGAGTAGTTAGATAACTCGTTAAAGAACCCGTACGACTTTTCGGAATTGAATTCGAGTGAGTAGAACTCCCGGAATCAATCTTAGCGCTAAGGGTACTTTCTGAGCATCGTTGGTTAAAGGTATGTTGTGAAATTGGGATTTTGGAATTCTTTAAATAGCTCACTAGTTTATGCAAGCCGCTTAGGCGGGAGTTTTGGCCGCTCTGGCGGGGCCGCTGCAGCGGGTGAGGGCCGATGTGGCGGGTTCGACGTGACTTAAAGTTGTAAATAAACCCTTAAATGTCTTTGTTATGCACTTTTTGACTTTGAGAGATAGGAAACGACCCCAGACGAGTTCTTGAGTGTTTTTCACCATTTTTTAGGCTAAATGTAAGCTTTTCACTCCCCGTATCTATTTTTCGATCCGTTGAATATAAAAAAATGGATAAATATTGATGGGGGAGGGTTTTGTTAAAGATTCTATGGTGGAAATAACCCTAAATTGGGTATTAAGATATTTGGTTTGGTTTAGGGTTATTGGGTTTGTTATAATGCGGATAATTAAACCTTTGATTGCTGATCCTTGCGTTAATTGTATATTTTTAGACCACGAACAAGCGGGAAGAATCCGAAAAGGGAAGATTCAAGTGCCTTAGGGGATTCAAGCTTGAATTCGAGGTAGGAGATGGTTGTTATTCAGTGATTGTATGATGTATGTTTGTTCTTGCTTCATTATGATAAATGTATGTATGTGAATGTTACATTATTGATCACACTTGTTGTAAATGAAGATAATTGAATAATAGTATGCCATGAATCACCTCTTGTTGTATGATTGTGAGAATACACATTGTGATTGAGATTGTGGTTTGTTGAATGGGTGGGTGTCACGATCCCACACACTAACTGGGATCGGTTGCCACGTTCCGGCATAAATATGGGATCAGTTTCCACGTTCTGGCATAAATATGGGATAGGCTGCCACGTTTCGGCACACTAACTTGGATCGGGTACCACGAACCGGTATGCTAACTGTTTGGGTTTGTGTTCCATGAGAGGACTATTGAATTGGGTTCCATAAAAGGACCATTTAATTGTGTTGCGTATCTACTTGTGATGAGTTCATTCATATCTAATGACGTTTGATATTGGAAGACGGTATGTTGCTCTAAATTGATATAACTGTGATATGTGAGAATCGTGAAGTTGTTCATTGTTCGTATATGTTGATGATATTGTATATGTTTGATATGTGCATGTGATTATATTGTTGTATTGACTAATGTATGTTGCACTTATTGGGATAGCCGTGTGATCCTACCAGTACACTGTGGTTGTGTACTGATGTTGCACTTGTTTGTTCTTTTTTGAGAACATAGCATCTTTAGGCGGCTATTGATAGACCTTAGCTAGGTGACTATTGAGCGCGATCAGATTCAAGGGTGAACCAGTTCTTTCAGGCTGCCATGAATCTTTCTTGTTTAAGTCCACTCTTTTCGGACTCAGACTATTTGTTTAAGATTTTGTTTACTTTCGGGGTTGTACCCCTTGTTCTTAGACTTGTTGTTGGTAGAGTTTTGGTACATTGACTTTCAGGTTCTAGGGGTTGTTCTTCCGCATTAATTTGGTTGGTTGTTTGTTAAAAACCTTGAAGTTTATGGGGACTCCATTTTTATAGTCATTTAGACCTGCTTTCGTATCTTTAAATGCCTTAGTTTTCATAAAATTTGTTTGTTTGGGTTGTAGTAGTGGTTCTCCCACCGGAGGGTTTGTGTGGGTGTCAATCACAACAGTCTGGGTCGTGACAATATATATCACAGAATCAATCTTTATACTAATGCAAAATAAAAAGAATCAAATAGATAATCTAATAAACTACTATTTTAGTATTTGTGAAGTTTTCTCAAATTGGCCTATTTATAAATAATTTAAATATTTAATATCTATAATTGTTTAATTTCTCTTCAATTGATTTTTATAAAGTATTCGATATGTTACTCATAGTGAGCCAACTATTTAGTATGATAAAACATTCGGCGGAATTTTTTTAAATACTATTGGTTTGAGTTTCTAGCATCAAATATTGATTCAATTGAGGGAGGTTAATGTTTTTTCATATTGATCATTAGATAAGAAGAAGAAAATCACTGATTCTATAGAATACTTTTCTTATAAATATGGTCTCTTTTTGTTGATTATTGAGAATAATTTATGTTTGGAAGTCTTTTAGTTTTCTGAAATATGATTGTCAAAGTGAGGTGGAGAATTCATGTGTCTTTTATTACATATGAAAAAGAAAAATTATAAGTGTAAAAAGAACTAAATATTGACACACTTGTTTTTTTATATAGAAATTCAGTCATGCTATTCAGTGGAAAGCCGAAAGGAGACAACGTCAAAATGAAAAATGTGAAATGATAATATATGTTCTTTTATAATTTTTTTCTTTTTATTTGAATATCAAGTCTTATTACTTTCCTAATGTACAGTCATATTTATCTATTTATTTATCTATCTGTATTTATTGTTTAGAAGAAATGTTTCAAATGTACCTTTGAAATGTATGATTTTATCTTCATCTCATACTTGGCAATTGGATTTAGTGATAGTCATTTCCAAGCAAATGCTAATTTATTTTCACTCATTTTCTCTTTCCTTCCCCCTTTAATTAAAAATAATTAAGGTAGCATTTGTCTGGCATGAATTCAAAATTATTAGCGTGCTTCTTATGATTTTAATTATTAATTTTTTGTAATATTGCATATTATTACTTTGTAATGTAATTTCTATATGGAAATTAAGAAAATTCTTCTTGGATTGCAGTTTTACTTTCATGAGAGGAAAGATACTATGTGTCGATCTATTGGGAATTTAAGAAGACATATTTTCCAAGGTTTTGAAAACTTGAAGGTAGAAGTTCAGCAAGAAACCAATGCAGTAATAGAGTCAATGGTAAGTTTATACATTACATGGATTTTCTTTGATAATGATAGCCGATTTGGTTATCTTTCTGAGAAACCAAATTTACTTATTTAGAGAATTGAATTATTTGGTCAATATATTAAAAATAATAATGACTTTTGGGTAGTATAGTAGTTACGGATTTTCAGAATTAAGCTAAATATGTAGCTTTTTACTTTTTAAAGGTTTATCCGAGCACTAAATATTGCTCTAATATTGATAAAATTATTCTTCTCAAATTGATTAGGCAAAGACAAATTAATTAACTACATTAAAACAAAATACCTTTTTAAATATCACTTCTAATAGAAAGAAACATTTCCAAACTATTAGTGGCATGGGAAAGGGTCAAACCACATCGGATCTTATGAATGTACCGTTGCCTTAATTTGTTTCTACAAGATATTATTTTCATAGCTTAAACTTCACTATAACTCCTGGTTACAAAACAATAACATTTACCCTCATGTTAAGGTGCCATGAAAATTACATTTTTTTTTACAAATATTAGTATACGTGCCCGCGCATTGTGCGGATAATATATAGAATTATTAATCATATATATAATAATGACCTATTTCAATATATATCATTTCTCATTTTTTTCTTAAACGCAATATAATTAAATCGCCATGAAATTGAAAATAAATCACGTGATCATTTGATAACTAGTACAATATACTTGCTTTTGTTTATTACTACATTATTAACTACTTAATATCATTGACATTGTCGACGAAATTTTGATTATACATATATTCCTCCTAAAATATGAACAACTAATTTTTCTTTAATTAAATCTATTATTTAAAAAAAAAAAACACAAATCTCCTATAATCTTTTTAACTGTCATTGTTAAAAATTAGTTTTTTGTTTTCTTTACATTACATTTACATCACCCTATTTTTAAAAATAATTATATACTTTAAAAAAATACTGAAATAGATATCAATCAATAAAGATAAGTATTCTAATTATGATAAAAATAAGAATTCAAAATAACATAAACGTTAGCCACGTGTATAATCATTTAGATTTTAAAAAATGAAAAAAAGTAAAATTAAATGTGGTAACTATATTTAAAAAGATGGTGTTAAATAAAATACTTAATACTATTGTAAATCCTATTAAATTTTTTAAAAATAAGTATAAAGAGCCAAAACTAAATCCTATTGTATATTTTCGTGATTTTTCTAGCGGATTATATTAGTAATTTTTTTTATTTCTTTTAATCTTTTTAATTAATTTATTTATTTTCCATTTTCCCATTATCTTTAGTATGTAGTTTACAGGAATATCCATCTGCATTTTTATAATTTTATTTTAGAATAAATAAAGAATATTAGTTTCTAGTGTTTGTTATTTGGAGTGAAGATAAATGAATTATTGTGTTCCTTATGATTTAGGAGAAGAGATTCTACACTGTGTGTTTAATTTTTAGATAGTTATTAATCAATTACTTTAATTTTCTAAATTCATCATAAACTACTGCACACATATTTAGGAAAAATTACTTGGATGGGTGCCTTTTAATAAATAATTACTGATTTTAGCGATACTTTTTATTTATTACCATTTATAGCAATACTATGTTAAATCTGCAATATGTATTAAA
>JAJOOS010033421.1:0-18157 GCA_029582725.1 Solanum chiquidenum | reverse complement strand
ATTGTTTGTCAAAAACATTACTAATTGATTAGCTTCACGTAGTACATGAATTTGGTTTTTATAATTACTGTTTTTATTTTTTTTGCCAATCAAAAATACAAAATGTTGAAAAAAAATTCAAACTTTTTAAAAATAGTTCACGGTATGTTGTTCTTATTGAGTTCATTGTCTCGATTTAATTCTGAAATTTTTGAAAGTTCGACTAATATGGTGCTTGAAATTTCATTGGTTTCGATTCACCCGCTAAAATTATAAGGCACATTCGGTGGAGAAATAGAAAACGAGATTGTTGGGTCTTCGAATCGACATTCATATTTATGGCCGAATTATTTCTAAAATTTGTGAATGGAAATTGTTGTAAATCAATGAAATATTGAAAATTATTTGGGTTAGTATTTTTTTTAATTGAGATTTTCTCTTGACGGAAATTATTGAGCTAAATTCAATTTTGGCCTTTGGGTTCTTTAAATTTGACGATGAGTTTAAAAAAAATCCTAAGTTATTCAATGATTTTTCATTGTTGACTCATCAAAATTTCAAGTTGTTGAGATTTTGAAGTGATTGTGTGTTCAGATGTTGAGAATCATCAACTTAGATGAATACCGTTATTATTGAAGCGATCAAAATTGAATCGAAGATTGTTATTTTCGTGGCATTACTCCATTGTTGTATGTTGATATTAGAAGCTTTATTTGGGTTGGGTTATGAGTTATTTTGGTGGTTGTTTGGACAAAAAGGATATGAGTACTTCAAATTAATCTCAACCCTCCACTTGTTTATTTTAAGATTGAGATTCAAATATTTAACTGATGAGGATATATTTAGCCCAAAACATAATGATAAGGGTATATTTAGCCCAAAAGTATAACGAGGGATATATGTAAACTATTTACAATAGTATAGGAGTATATTTGACCCTTTACCCTAAAATTAATCAGCATTTGTTAAGAACGAAAGACAAAGACACCTCGAAAAGGAAGAAGATATGCAGACATCTGAGAACCATTCTATGAACGAAGCAAAATAATTGATTAGTCATAATTCACAACTATGTTAATATTGCTACTATAATTAATACTAATTTAAGATGCCATTATATTCGCATGTGTTTGGTAAACTCAACTAATCTCTATATTATGATAAAATTGAATATGAAAATGGTGATGTGACGCTCTCTAAGGGCTTCATTCTTATTTATCTTCTTTTTTTGTGTGATTTTATTGATATTTTTCTCTTATTTCTTTCAATTATTTTATTTTCTTACCTCTTCAAATACATAAATTTTACTCTTAATAAATATTAATAAATTTCATAACTCCTAACCTTTCATATTCATAACCCTCAAATAATTTAATATACAAATTTATGACATCCCAAAATCACACTTATAAAAATCTATTTTGAGACATATGTGATGATTATATTTTTTACATTTTTCCTTAGTCTTCGTCTTTTATCTCTTTTATTGGTTAATTTTTTGTCTTCTTTGATCTGATTTTGCAGGATGAAGATTGTTAGATATTTCTGTGCAATTTGATTTTACAAGGTAAACTATTTGATATGCCTAATATGGTTATCACTTTTTATCTGTTGCAATTATACATTCAATATTATTATTTTTGAATTCATGATATTATAAATCACAAAATTCTTTTAGAAAAAACTATTTGATTTTTTCTCTTTGCTTCTCTTTGTAGTTTATAGAGATTTTTATTTCTTCTTTTTGTAGTTTTGGAGCATTATATAATGTTGATAACAAGTTCCTCCCTTTATCTTTAACTCATAATTAAATATTCTTTAAAGTTTTTATTTGATTAGTTAACTTCATTTTTATATTTTTGTCGTTATTGTTGTTGTTGTATGATTAACTTATTATGTTTTCATGTCAGGATATTTTTGAAAATATAAGCTGAAAAGAAAGTCAGCACACATGTATGCTACTCAATAAAGCATGTATATATAATTTTGTAGTCATGTAAATCAATTTTTTAATAACTATTACTCCATGATAGAACATGAGAATGTAAAGTTAATTCATATTTTTTATAATATTGTATAATTTATAAAAAGATGTTTATTGATATGGAACTTTGTAGTTTTCATATTTTTAGTTTTTTTTATTATTAAAATTAAAAGTTCTCAAGTTTTTGAGATTTTCAAAGATCACTATTACAATTTGTTTGGTCAGAAATTAAAATACAAAACTATTTGTTTAGGATAAAAATGATTTAGTAAAATTGTTATCAATTACTGCTCCTCCATTGGTTCATAATTTTTAATATAAAAATTCAAGTATCTTTATGTTCCGTACTTTAATGACTTTTGATGATCATAACTCGTAATTTATATTAATAATCATATTCATAATATCATTTGATATTTCATATTGTTGTCCTATAAATAGGGGCATTATAAAACTATTTATTAAAAAAATGATCAAATTTATATGTATAGTAAAATTAAGATTATATACATATAACTAAAAAAATAATTTCCTTAACTCTTTTTTTTCGAGAAAAACTTTAAATTTCATAATTTAATTTCTCCATAACAAATTTATGTTAAAAGTGTTAAAAAAAATCATATATATAAATTAATTTTCTTCTTAACAACATAAATGGAGTGTAAATAAGGATAATAAGAGTAATATTTTTTCCTTTTTTTCTTTTTACCATAATAAGTTTGAATATATATTAATGCGTATTAAATTTATTATTATTGAAAGCAAATAAAAGTTTCTTTTATTTTTTCTACATTAAAGAAGGTGTTATCCTTTGTATAGTTATTACTCCAATTTATTTATAATAATTACCACGATAATATTATAATAATAGATTGAGAGAGAACAACTTTTTAACTTTTCATATCAACGTTTATATTTTCAACTTTTTTATCAGTATGAAAATTTATTTTTAGCAATTTTTCTGAATAAGTAATATCAAAGTTGTATTTTAATTTGTGTTTCTCTTTTTTATTATATTATTTATTAAAACATTTATCAAATAATGAAATTAATTATTTTAAAATATATTTAAGTTTTTCTTATAACCGGCGCGGACAAGTACACTAGTTACTTATATAACGTTATTATATTGTACTACAACGTAAAATATTTTTTCATTTACTCATTTACTCTTCTCCCTCCTACCCCCACCCCCGGAAATTGATGAGTATTTTTTTATTTATTTTTACAGAATTAATAATGAGGAATATAATTTTTTTTCCATTTCTTCTAATGAAAGTGAAAAAATTAATTTTAGATTAATTTTTATTTTATTTTTAAAAAAAAAACAAATAAGGCCACGTTTATATATATATATATAAGTTGCGCCTATATATAAGTAAACTAACGGCAAGTTGCGCCTATATATAATAAGTTCACTCAAAATTCACCTCGAGTGCTTCCTCTTTAGTTATAGATTCTCCCCCAAATATTCAAGATTAGAAAGAAGCTCACTCAAAATTCACCTTCCTCTTTAGTTCAAGATTCTCCCCCAAATATTCAAGATTAGAAAGAAGTTCATCAGAAATGACGCAGAAACAAGTTGATCGGAAAGTTTCTCGTGATGTTACTGTAGAAATTCTGTCATGGCTACCTGTAAAAGCTATATTTAGATTTAATTCCATGAATCAAGAGTTGCATGAGGAACTTGCATCATCCTATTTCAAATCCCTTCATCTCAAAAATTCTAGGAACTATAATTTTTTGATTGAATCTTGGAGAAGAGATCTCTTTATCGGGGAAAGCTCAGACAGTTATTGGATGAAGTTTAACGATTTCCAACTAAAAAGTATGGTTAACTACTCGGATGTAAGGTTGGCATGTTCAAAGGATGGGCTGATCATCTTTACAAGTTCCTCATTTGAAAGAATTTGGATGTGCAATCCATCTACGGAAAATTACTTCCTTCTACCCAGGTATCTTTCTAATCTTGAGAAGGTAAATTGTTACAAGCATCTAGCAATTGGATTTGGCTACGACAGAGTAAAGAAAACTTATAAACTCGTCAGAGTTATCACCTACAAAAATTCTTCGGGAGGGAATGATAGTTTGGTTGAGGTGTACTCAAGCAGAGAACAGTATTGGTATCATCACAAGTCTACTCTTCCTTTTATTCTAAACACCATCTGTGACGTCTCAGTAGAAGACTACATCTTTTGGAATATAGCTAGGGAACGCATTATCGTGTGTTTCAATGTGTGTGCTGATACCTTTAGTATGATCAATTTACCAGAAGAACTAAGACTTGATACACATTCATACAGTTCAATGGAGTTTAACGACCATCTTGCATTGATTTCCTATAAATTTGAAAGGGGTTTACGGAAGAGCGAGGTTAGTCTTTGGTCCCTTAAAGATGATGCGTGGAGCAAACTGTTTGTGATCCCGGTAGACAGTAATTATATCGTGCGGGGAGGCCTTGGAGGGGGCAACATTCTACTTCACCGTCCTCGAGATCATTTGTTTACCCTGTTTAACATAGTGACTAAAGAGCATAGAAAGATGGGAGTGGAAATAAACTCCACACACTCGATATTATGTTATAAGGAGAGTTTTGTGTGGGTCGCTGGCTTCAGGCCTCTGCTTCAGTTGTAATCGTCATAATCTAATACTCTTTGATAGTAGAAAAGGACTTTCTCATGTAATATAAATCTTATGCTTACATTCTGAGTATGTTTTCAGTTATGTCTATTATCAAAAAAGCATTTTAATGAAAAATGACTAAATATTAGGACTTCTATGACCTAAACAGAACACTCAATCTACAAAATGCAAACCTCGTAAGAGTTGTTCCCCTTCTGCCTTCAGGTACTCCATTTCCATGAACTTAATTCTCTCCTCAGGTAGTAAAAGGTTATGGTTTGATCTCTTCAATCATGCTGCCATTTCTTTCCCAAGTGTAACTTATTTTAACATGTATGCATTATGAATGGTTTTTATTTTTTCTCTGAAAATGTGCACCCTCTCATGAGCTTCCAGTTTCTTTGACTAGTATAACATTGTGTCCTGAGTTTTACAAATGTCGGATACTTTGTGTTTCCTAAAAGTTTCCTCTATAAAGCATCATTTAGAAATACTGCCGATATAGTCATCTCCTACAAGGACAGAGTTCTGGGAAATTTAATGTGGTTATGAGACTACTGCCGTTAGTGTGCTCGTGATAGTATTTTCTTATGGTAAAACCTCAAAATGATTCATGGAGCGCCTCAATTGAAGAATATAATCTAAAGATTAGCTAAACAGTAGATATCCAAATATCTAACATATAAGTTATAATATATGGTAGCTGCCAAATGCTTCTATCGATTCTAAAGAACTGCATAGACCAGAACAGTTTTATTAAACATTTTTTGGGCTCATCTTCTGCGGAAAGACTTAAACCTAGACCTGAGAAGTGGTTGATTATTCAGACGGGGACAGTAGTATTTGTCGTTTGAACTTTGTTTAGGGCTAATCTTCGGAGAAAGGGAAGAAACTTAGTGACTTCATTATAGGACTTAACAGACTTCATGGCATTGTAAAACCAGACAACAGCTATAGCTCCTGCTGTAGGACCCAAAATGTATATCCATTGTTTCTTGTAACAATTTGATACAGTTGCTGGTCCCAAGCTTCTTGCGGGATTCATTGATGCCCCTGAAATAGGCCTGTTCATCACAATAGCCAAATGTCCCCAGTCGGGCAAATTTGCAGAACGAAGAAGAGTTAAGACTCCAAATAACACCATTAGAAACTTTTACTCCCAACTCAGTTATGAGTGTTGGCCCTGTACTTGTTTTATTTGTAAAAATCATGTTATTATATAGGTTCATCCCCATGCTCCCGTTCTTGTAGCTTTTCACTTAGTTTTAACTTCCAATTTGCTGATGATAGTCTGAACTGTGAAGCATTCTTCCACTTTGAGATACTCATGTTTATTTTCTGAAGCTATTTTAGGAAAACACATTCTTTTTGAACGCTTCGCTTTAGAAAAATGCATTCTGAAATGGGTCCAAAGTAAGTGGGAAAACAGAAGTTATCTATTTAGCATACCCAGCAAGGATAGAGTTAATTGTGATTACAGCTCCAATAACATGTCCAATTAGTTGTCCAACCTGCATCAGTAAACAGAGAGAAGGATAGAATAAGTCAAATTCTGTCCTAGGACCTTTACATTTAAACAGGCAGTGATCACTAACAGCTCGATTATCCATCATGGTGCCTGCAACAGCAAACATGAAGTAGAAAGTGATCAAGAATTCTAATCCAAGAGACTGCAAATCTGAGCCAGCTGGAATTGTTCTCAGAAACTGAAGTTGCTCTTCCTTGAACATTAATCTCACAGTGAGTTGCTAGAGTTGCTCCCATGACTTGTGCTAATATATATGCTGGCACCTGGAAATAGAGTAAGCCCAAAAAGTGAGGAGAAACATCCTTAAGTATTTTTTTTTTGAATGTTGTTTAGTCCTTTCTTGCTGTATTTTGGGTAACTGAGAATGGAGAAACTTACATGTCTCCATGCTATCCTCTTACATGAAGCAAAAGCAACGGTGACAGCAGGGTTAAAATGGGCACCAGAAACAGGCCCAACAGTGTAGATCATAACCATCATATCCAAACCCCACAAAACTGCTATTCCTAGAATGCCTATGTTCTTGTTCACCACCATGGCAGCAAAACCAGCAAACATTGATAAGTAGGTGCCTAGAAGCTCTGCCACTAACTGCATTGAAAACAAAAGATTACTCATCAACTTGCTCCATATCATATGTGTTATAAATGCATGTTATGTTATATGGATAATTAGTTTGCCTTATTATGACTCTGCCAGTGTTACATCAGGTGTTTGTGGCGCGTTTTGCCAGTCCAAGGTATTTGCAACTTGTTGTGAAACTATCTGTTTTAAGCTAAGTGAGCTTTTCCCATAATGTGAGACTTTATTCGTACACCTAACAGTGTTACACTAAACCACTTGTTAGAAAGTGAAGGGTACTTCTGTAGGGTTACTTATGCCATTATCTGCAACTCAGACAAGTTGATGTAATGTAAATGAGATATCTTCAATTTTCAAGTTGTAAAATCCTTTAGTACATTGAGAACTAGTTATATGAAGCATCAAAGAATTGGAAGAGTGAGTTTACCTTTTGAGTGAAGCTTATAGTTTCATCACCAAGTTTCTTGGATGCCAAACATGGACAAGAAAGCATATGATGAACATTATCATCTTTGATATCTAAAGCTGTTGCATGACTGACATCTGATATCTCAGCCATTCTTGAACTCTCTCTCAAGTATTAGAAAACTATGATTCCACTTAATTCCCTTTTGAATGTGGAGATATATAGGAGGCATTTATTTTTGTTTCTTTAAGGTGGGGTGGGTGGCAGTTCATGAGATGGTGGGAATTTGGAAACATGAATTGACTACAAAGTTTTTTAGTGCCCTTTTGGAAACACCATCTTTATATCCTTGCCAATGTAAGTATTATACAAGAACTGTAGTTTGTGAATGGAAAATGACCAATAAGTTTAAATTCTATGTAATAAACAACTATTAGAAAAAGCCAAAGTGTTTGTGTCAAATATTGCAAGAGTCCAAATGCTCAAATAGAAAATCCAATACTTTGTTCTCTTAATGCCAATAATTCTATTGTTTGGGTTAATTCTTATGGTAAAGTGACTTGTGCCACTAAAAGTTTAACTAAATTGCTATGTATATATACTCAAAACTCAAAAGATGTTAATCAAGCTCATTTTAGTTGTTCACATGGTAAAGTTGAGATCTATAGTAAAATGTTGATTGGGGTGGATCAGTAGAGGACAAGAGATCAACCAACTTCAAGAAGAAGAAAGCATTTTGGTGAAATGCATTGAACATTCTATTGCACATTAGTTTTCGATGCTACCATCATTTTTCTCCAATCTTACATCTATCACAAATTGTAAATTCTAAGGTGCGTTCGGTACGGAGAAAAATATTTTTTAAAAATGTGCTCCTACCTTCTACCTCCACACAGTGTTTGTCTAAATGCTTTTGGTATGTTCGGTTTTCACATAACTTGGATCTCAACTAATTTAGATTAGTGTGGGGCTCACTTTTGGGTATGTGCTACCAACAAAATGTTTTCCAACAGAATTATATATTTAGGTACTTGCTATTAGCTACAAATTTTAATGTACACTTAGTATGGAAGTGGTAAAAGAATCAAAATACAGCAAGTTCAACCAAAATTATTACAATGAAAATGCTTCCTGCCAAATACACAAATCAGCAGTCAATTAGCAAATTAAAGATGGTCAATCCATTCATACCACAAAAGTGTTTCTCCCAGATATTCCAAAAAAAGTGTAAGGAGATTGGAAAACAATTGTAGGTGGAAACTTGCTAATGTTAATAAACGAGACAAAAAGTTTTCTCCAACTTAAAAATCAAATAATAGTGCATGAACTACTACAAAAGTAATGGGAAAGGTCAAGAACAACTGAATATAATATGGATTGTGGTGGAATGAATAAGATCTCTTCATCTTTAATTAGAATTTATGTCTCGAGTCGAGTCTAGGAATGATCATGAAAAAATCCTGATAAAGAGTGTTTTCCCCTTTAATGAGTTTAATACGATGCAAATTCAAATTAAGGTGTATAACAGATACCTCACTCATAAATCATAATTATACATATACCAAAATGAAATAAATCCTTAAACAATACATTATCGACATAATTAAAACTTCATTAGATTATTTTACTTCTTTTTTCGTGTACAAAAGTTAAACAAGACTAATTTGCAACATATTTTTCTTTCTTTTTATATCTATTTCTCAAAATAAAAAAAAGTTCTAATTGGAGGGGTTACGTAGTAGGCTTTTGGATTTGAGAAAAGATCCACTTTTGGTAATTTCACGTAATGGCTTAACAGTAAATCTGATGATGTTGTAGACCCAAGCACCAGCTATGGCCCCAGATATTGGGCCTAACATGTAAACCCATAGACCTTTGTAATGGCTTGACACTATTGCTGGCCCCAAACTCCTTGCTGGGTTCATTGATGCCCCTGATATTGGCCTGTTCACTGCACAACAAATTATGTTACATACTTGATATAGAAACTAAGAATAAATATGAAACAACATGACAATGGACAAGTAAGTTCTTTTTCGGAGAGGTCGTTTCGTACGGGGATGAGATAGATAAAGTTTTTTCACATGGATTGCGACATTTCATGAGATCAGTTATTCTGTCATATATATGAGATAACGTATTCCATCATTATAGTATAAATAGTGAGATATATAATTTCAGAACTAACTTATACCCCTCACAAAATGCAAGATAGTCATGAATTTTGTTCTGGGGTTTTTACTCCCTCTATCCATTTTTACTTGTCCACTATATTATTTTGAGATGCTCAACAATATTTGTCTAGTTTATAAAATTGATAAATAGTATATCATGTTGTGTCTATTTTACTCTTGCTATTAAATGGAGTACTATTCGTTTTTTCAATTTTTAGATAACTTATATTTAATAAGGTGATTTAGTAAAACTACCCTTATCATTTATTGCTTCTTAATCTCTATGTCAAATCAATAATAGACAAGTATTGTTGAACAGAGGGAGCATTTTATATCTCTCATACCAAACAACCCTAAGATTGTATTTCCAATAACCGAGGATATTTATAATTTGTTTGACCAAACTTTCAAACTAGATTTATATATTACAATTATTTTTTTGGTCAAAAATACTTTACGGAAAGTGTTTTTGAAGAATAAACGATTTGTATTCGACTAATCAATTTGAAAAAAAAAATCACTTTCGTTAATATTATACCAACGATTTGCTCTTGACCAAGGTTCCGGAGAAAAAATGCACTTTTATCTGAATAACAGTTTTCTTGATACTACTAGATACGAGCCCCCGTGCCAGCACAGACCAATATATATTATTTTTTATTCTAATTTATGTGATACGATTAAAATTTGAGAAATTATTAAAAAAATTATATGATTTTTAATAATATTTTAAGTTATTAATTTTTATGATTTAGAATTATTATTTTTACGTAATTTTAAAATAATATATATTATTTTGTTGTCCCAATTTATGTGGCACGTCTAGAATTTCTAAAATTAATCATTTTTGTGTATTTTAAATATTTCAAGTTATTAATTATTATAATTTGTGGTATCTTTTATGTAATTTTTGAATAATATATATTACTTTTTATGTGAAATTGATATATTTTAGAGAGCCAATCAAATTTTTTATGTCTTTTGAAATTCTTAAGTTGTTAGTTGTTACCTATTTTAATTTATGTATGACTTTTAAATAGAATTTTGATAGTCAATTAATTTTTTATATGACTTTTAAATAGTTTAACCTATTAATTATTGTGGTTAAAATTTTTATTATCGTAATTTTCAAATGTATAAGAATAAATGATCAAATTATCCTTGTCTGGCAATATGAGCCCATGTCGACAATTATATGTCTCAATTTATATGACACAAATAAAATTTAACGAGTCAGTCAAGTATTGGATATATTTTTTCTTAAAAAATTGAATTGTTAATTATTATGACTTACAGTATTTTTACGTCATTTTAAAATAATATATGTTTCTTCTTCTATCCTAAGTATGTGGCACAAATAGAATAGAGTCAATCATTTTTAATATAATTTTCTAATATTTTAGTTTATTAATAATTATAATTTACAGTACTTTGTACATAATTTTTAAATAATATTGTATAGTTTTGAGTGTCGGTCAGATTTTTATATTATTTTTATATATTAGTAATGAACAATATTTAAAGCAGATTGTCAATTAAATTTTAGTATTAGTAATGAAATGTGAAATATTTTAAATTTTATTAGTTAAATATATTCTAAATGAAAATAATATTTTTTTCTTCAAACACAACAACAAAGAAAGCCCCAAATAAGTACTTTTTAGGTCCCAATTTATTTTGCACTTTTCATTTTTCGAGAGTTAAACAACTTAAGTTTGATTAGGAATTTGCTCATGAAATCTTTAATTTTTTTGAAATTAAATTTATATATTTGTAAACTATGTAAAAAGTACCATAAGTTGACTTAATTGACCATTCAAAATATTTAAAAAATATATAAAAAATTAACGATCAAAGATAAACTTATTTAAATTTCAAAATTAAAAAAATGTGAATAATATCACTAAACACGTACATCTTATGGGATGTGGGTCCAGGTAAGTCCTAACATCAGCATCATGCCTTTTTAGGCATTGAAAAAAGGGCTCAACTTTCATTATATTTACCGACATTGCACCATTGGAGTTGTTGAAAAAAGGTGGAAAAAACTAAAAAGGGGCAAACGAGCCTTTTAAAAAGTAATGGAATCAAATTACTAATGAACAATTTTGCCCATCTATTTAAATTCAAGAGCCAGCTAATTTTTTTCTATTTTACAAAAAAAATATATATTTTAAGTTGTTAATTATTGTGATTTATAGTACTTTAATGTTATTTTAAATATATAATAGAATATTTTAAGTTGTTAATTATTGTGGTCTATAGAATTTTTCAAACATATAACGTATAGTGTGTTTGTACGCTCTTATTAGATAGTAAAAATATTTTAAATTGTTAATTATTGTAATTGATAGTGTATATTACGTAATTTTCAAATTTGTAATAAAATATTTTAAATTATTAACTCTAATAATTTATTGTATCTTAAACGTAATCTTTGAATACATGATGAATTAAAAAAAAAGTAAAACAAATAAATTATAATTGAATAATTGACATTTCCAAATATTAATTTACCACAAAATGAAAGTGAAAGAAGAAGTTGTGAGGCAGAAATAAAGAGAAGGGAATGGAATTGGTGAGGTGGGGTCCATATCTATTAAAAGGGATTGAAATAAATGCACGGCAAATTGAAAAGGTGTGAAATAGGAGGAAAACGGGCCCATATGCATTGAAAATCAAGAACTTTTCGGCTGATGATGGGAATGTACAATTATAAAGCAGTCTCGTACAACAGTGTTTAAGCATAATAATAAATCAAATGCCCATATTACCCTTGGCAAGGGAAGCAGACATGTTGACGAAGAGCTGCTTCCCTAGCCTCTTCTATATATGAGTAATAATTCCAAAACATCTACATTTCTTTCATATAAAATTGAACAAACACCTCAACTTTAAAAAATAAGTAATTTTTTAGAATGATTTTTTTCCTATGAACTTGCTCCAACATGCTGTTAGTGAAACTCTTAAAAACCAAAAAAAGAAGAAGTTTATGTAGAAATCCTTTTTATCCTAAAATAAAAGCCGTGTATTTTTTGTGCACGAGGATGTACGTAAGCCTATTAAGGCAAATGGTCCAAATTTGAACACCCTTTATCCAAATATATTTAGGTCTTGTTCACACTATATAATAAGATATTTTTATTATATAGTTTTAATTTAAAAATAATGAAAGAGTAATAAAAAAAATTCACTTAATTACCCCGGCAAACATCACATTAAGCAACACGGTTGCCCCCACAGCAAGACCAGCAAGTTCTCCAATTTACAAATAATTAATATTAATTAATTAACCACCACAATTCACAAACAAAACAAAAAATAAATCAAATCAATCATTGATTTAATGATGATTCAGAAGAGTCCACGTAAAATTAAAAAATTCAGTATTTAACAAAGTCACAATCTTCTTACTAATTTAATCATTATTATTGACTACCCTTAGAGTACGATATATACTAAAGATCTGGTTCTTAACTGTTTTTAATTAATTAAGTTTAAATAATATACTAATTAAAGATTAAGAAATATAATACTTACAGCTCTATTATCAGTTGCGACACCAGAAATGACAAACATAAGATAAAATGTGATTATAAATTCGAGAACTAGAGATTGAACGTCTGATCCAGTAGGTGAGGTTCCAACAAAGTGATCATGTTTCCCATTAAATTAATCGTAGGGTCCCACTTGCTAATGTTGATCCAATCACTTGAGCTGCCACGTAAGCTGGTACCTATGACAAGAAAAAAAAAGTTCATTAATATTTATTTATTTATTTTGAAAATTTGGATCGGGAAGGGAAAATAAAGGGAGAATTTAGATAATCAATTAACGAGATTGATAAGATTTTCTAATGGTCATTAATATAGGTTAGGAAAAAACTGTGCAATATCTTTAATGTTCTCAAATAATCAAAACTAACAGGATTAGTTTTGGAAGGATAATAAAAGTTGGAAAGTTTTACAAGAAAAAGACTAGCGAAAAAGTCATACTGATCATTATTACAAATACGTAGATTGGCAATGTGTAGCTATTATAATTAATGAGAAAAATAAAGAGACTCATACTCCGTACAAACCTACATTTTCTCATTTGAAAAATAATTTTCTGAGTATTTATATTGCAAACATTTTATGACTAGTGATAAAAACAGGATTAAAACAAAAGGGTGTAAATATAATACTAGTTAATTTTACAAACTTTTTATGTAATAGTATAATTTTTCGATAAAATAAGCTCCGAAGAACCCCTGCTGCGTTCCCCTCTTAACTCCACCCTCGATTGTGACGAATCATGTTGATATTTGTACTTTGTGATGTAGATACAAACATGGTATATTGACATTATCTCCCATATAATATAATTAGAAACGTGAGAATACTCATTACCTTAAAACTAACTAAATAATTACCATCTATATTTCTCAAAATGTCAAAACCAATGAACTTGTTAAAATGAGTTAGAGTCGCATATTAGTTGAAGAAGGGAAAGACAACTTATTTAAACGAACTTAGACAATTTTCTATTTCTGAACTAATTTCTAAAGTTGAGTTAGGTTCAGAAGTCGGAGATTGATGAATTTATAGCAAAATTAAGAGAGTTGTAGTACTAGTACCTGTTTCCAAGGGAACCTTTTGTTAGAGGCAAAAGCAATAGTAACAGCAGGGTTAAAATGAGCACCAGAAATGTGTCCAATAGAGTAAACCATGACCATGACCACCAACCCCCACACTATGGATATCCCCGGAGAAGTCACCATTCCTTTGTCTGCATTCACCGCCATTGATCCACACCCCACAAATATCAAGAAATACGTCCCTAACGTCTCCGCTATGATCTGCATACGCAGGGCAGAGTTAGAGTATCAGCTACGAGTTTCACTGACTTAATTTAATTGTTTTTATATTCGAACTCTGTATTTGTATTTTTAAAAAATCATTAAATATGTACAACTCACCTTTTGAATGAAGGGAACAGTGACAAAACTGCAAGTTGAGGTTGAGGAAGAATCTTGATGTGATGCTGAACTAGCACAATTTTTATTGTTCAAATCATCATCAGCATCTCTAATATTTAAACTTACTGATCCATTAGCCCCTCCACCTATTTGCTGATCACCCATAATTCAAGGGGAAAAAAGGGGTGATGAACTAATTGATATAGGAAGAAGTGAGCAAACAGAAATCCTACAATTTATAACAAATTACAGAGATGAGCACAAAAGGATTTATATATATGGGAAACAGAGAGAGAGAGAGAGAGGGGAATGTGGCTTTTTTTATTTATTTTTTTATTTTATTTCCGGAGAGATCAATGAGGGCTCATGTTCGTTACTTTCTCTCTGTTTTAATTTGATTGTCTAGTTTTAATTTGACATGTAATTTAAGAGAGTGAAGAATTCTTTTTGAATCTTATAATCTCGGTGCAATTTTTTGTAAATCTATTTCAAAATGAATACTATATTTTTATATTTTAACATAATTTTTTATTATACTTACAATTATATAACTATAGTTACATAAATATTAGTAACAATATATTTTAAAATAGGAAAAATTATTTGGATTGGTACCTTTTGATAAATAATTACTTATTTTAGCGATACTTTTTATTTATTACCATTTATAACAATACTATATTAAATCAGCAATATGTATTGAAAATGAATTATGTATGCAATATGTATGTATTATAACTGTTTTAAAAATATATATATTATGCTTGTTTGGTAAGAAATTGACACATTATATTATAAATGTATTAAAATGTGTGACAAATGTATTAACCATCAATAAAACTTGTATTATATGTGAATAATAAGGGAAACTTACATAAATATACTATAAATAAAAAATATTT
Organism: Solanum chiquidenum; assembly: GCA_029582725.1. Classification (NCBI taxonomy): domain Eukaryota; kingdom Viridiplantae; phylum Streptophyta; class Magnoliopsida; order Solanales; family Solanaceae; genus Solanum; species Solanum chiquidenum. The sequence continues at coordinate 3,020 of JAJOOS010033421.1, read as the reverse complement.
ACCATTTATAGCAATAACATTTTTTTTTCACTTGATCACTTTTAATACATGTATAATACACTTTTAATTCATATTACAAAAAACAATTTATATTTCACATATAATACAAGTTTTATTGATGGATAATACATTTATCACACATTTTAATACAGTTATAATACAATGTGTCAACTTCTTACCAAATAAGCATAATATATTTTTAAAAATAATTATAATACATATATATTGCATACTTAATTCACTTTTAATACATATTGCAGATTTAACATAGTATTGCTATAAATGATAATAAATAAAAAGTATCTCTAAAATCAATAATTATTTATTAAAAGGCACTCATCCAAGTAATTTTTCCAATAATAAATTGTTCTTTGCCATATGTATTAAAAGTGTATCATAAATATATTAAAAGTGATCAAGTGAAAAAAAAAAATTACTACTATAAATGGTAAATATTTTCTTAATATACTATATTTATGTAAGTTTCCCTTTTAAATATTGTATATTGAAATGCATCACATATATATTAAAATTAGAAGTGAATATGAAATGGTAACCTGCAAAATATGGAAAGAGACTTGTGACAACAAATTAAAGTCCAGTAATGATATTAGTAGATATAATTTGATTTTGTAAGACATAAACATTTATTATTATTAGGAATAGGAAATTGGGCTAATACAATTGGAAGTGTGACGTACATTTATTAAATAAAAAAAATATGAGACATTGAAGGCTGATCCAACAACCCACCGGTTATACAGAAAAGTTATGAATGCAAAAGACGATAACTTTTAATTTTCACAACTATTAACTAACTTTCCTATTATCCATATATATATAGAGTACAAGTGTTAACTTCTTTCTCTTCCTTTTTCCATAATTATGAAAATCACTACAAACAAAATAAGTTGTAACCATAACCAATTCTTATAAATCCGGCATTTTTCACTTTTGGTAGTTTTACTTGCAACATTTTTCATGAAATTAAGGGCAAAAAGTTCAAAACTAGCTAGCCTTGAAATATCCTATTTGTCTTAACATATGTTCCGTTTAAACATGTGATATGAAATCGGAATTTGAAAAAAAAAAAAAAGTTTATGAAAACTATCAAAATATTTTCAATTCTAATAATTTTACCGAATGAGTAAATTATAATTTATAAATAAAAAATCTAAATATCCTAAAACGTCCAATCCCATCAATAAATTACATATCTTCAATTTTACTCGACATTTGCCACGATGAAGGCACGTATGTACACAAACAAAAGATCCATATCTAAAAAATACTGCAATTAAAACCATGTCATATACTATAGTAGTAGTATATTCCAAGATCACTTAGTATTTTTCTATGAATAACACAAAAGAGAGGTATATTCACCAAATGTTGAATGTTCTTAAATTATCTGAATATATTTTGCTAAATATATATACTACTCTTTTTTGGTATAAATTTGGTTTTGCCAAAATATCTAACTAATAACAAAATATCTTCCTGCTATCTTATTCTGTTACAACTTACAGCTAACCCCTATTAGCTAACTGTAGATAGTTATATACATATTAAATATAGATTACTCAAATATTATACATCTGATATATTGCTATCTTTAATTTAAGCTCATGAGTGCACTACTATTTATGTTAATTCTTATTTTATAATTTTATTCTCAACGCCTTTTCTCGTTTTTCCTTTTCAGGAGATTACGATCGTAGTCGTGACTTTTCATACTCTAAGTGTGAACGATCTTATACCATATTGCTTCCTTGTTTCAACTTGTTTGTATTTGACTTTTCATTTTCAGTATGTTTCAAAAAGAATGTTATTTTTTTATATTTTTTTAATTATAACTATTCACATGACATGTTTAATACCATAAAATCTGCATATCATTAATTTAAACCCCCAAAATAAAACAAACAAATTAAAACACACGAAACATATTAATTATACCGATAATAATTACTGCACAAAAGAAGAGGATTAATCAATGATCGAAGCAAGCTGGCAGAGCTAATATATATAAGAGAAAAGGATTTTCAATTCATAAAAGAATTAGGATAAAAAATATCATTACCGTCAATATATATATGTAACTTTTAGCTAATTCATACATATTTTTTGCTGGATTCTTTGAAATATGTTTTTTTTTTATATATATAAAAAGGTAATGGTGAAAAGGTTCAAAGTTGGCTTAGGTTATAAGTTCAAATTCTTATTACACATTCTATTAATATAAATAAATAAAGGATGGGCTAATATCTTATTTTGAATCATTTGAGATAAATTTCTGAGTTCTGACTCTGTAATTGGGGGAAAATATCGTATTGATATTTTAAAAAAAAATAATATATAAATTATTAATTTAATAGGAATATTTAATAAATTTAATTTTAGAATATTAAATTTTCAAATTTATAAGCATCAAATGTTGTTGAAAAAGATGAAGGGAATTATTTAAATTAGAAGTCACTATATTTGGAACACCCCTTTATATTATACTGACCGTCCAATCATGCATGGATCATAGAGCCGTTATTTAAAATTTTAAAATAAACTAAGGGGTCGTTTGGTTTGAATATGAGTTATGATGTGATAAGTTATGTGAGGATAAATTATGTTGGGATTAGTTATGATGTGATAAGTTGTCCTGGGATTATTTCTTATTGAGTGTTTGGTTTGTTATATTCAAAATAATATATATTGATAAATTTTAAGAACAAGTTGTTTGTTTACAAAATTACCCTTCACTTTATTTAAACTTTTTAAACTTTTCTTTGTGAGCTTTAGTTATTCATTTTTTAAAATAAAACTTTTATTTTATTTAACTTAAATATTTTTGTTTACGTGTTCCCATGATAAGTACCATGTGTATTTAAAAATATAATTTTTTCTTATTTAGCTTAAAAATAGAACTTCCCTCTTAAGTTTATTAAAGAGAAGAAAATTTATGAGAAATCAAAATAAAATAAACATAAGAATTAGTCAAATAAATTCATAAATAAAAATTATAT